>JAQIXR010000393.1:0-29412 GCA_034700825.1 Quadroppia sp. Gr-Ori-00064 | reverse complement strand
AGAGAGAGAGAGAGAGAGAGAGAGAGAGAGAGAATGTTTTTTTCTTCAGTTCATCAAAATTATAAATCCTATTTATAAGTCTATTTTCGGCCGTTCCGCACATTTATGTGTTATTTTCATATAAAATATTCAATGGCTTTCAAATAACATAACCCCCTTTTCAGGTTTACAAATACCTTTACTTTTGTTGTATAATTATTAGTTTGATTTGAAAGCAATTTTTGTGAACTCTTTGTACAGTAAATACTTATAATATGCTCACAATTGTTTAATACGATTCGTTTGCGTCTCTTAAGAGACATTAATGCCATTCACTATACCATTACTCAACACATATATCGCTTTAAGAATATTCTTATGACTTTAAGACATAAACGTAAGAAACGATTTTAATTTCATTATAGCCTCACATAAAGCGCAATGTTATGTTTGCTGCAAAGAGCACATGGATTACAGGCCTCATATATAGGGCAAACATGCTTATGAACTCCGGTATGATTAAAAGTTAGGGTCTGTTAGATAAATGATGCGATTATCAGGAAGAGTGTGTTATATAATTTTGTACACAATTAATGATAAATTGAAAGCCAAAACCGAAGCCAGTGGTGAACAGACAAGACATCGCTAATTGCATAACGACTCCCACATTCAAATTCGAGCCAAGGGTTGAATAACCAAAATATTTATAACAAATGAATTGTTATTAAAAAATATTCACAAATAAGTAATTATTCTGAAAGTCTATATCGGATTACATTTGATATTTTCTATCCATTATAAACTCAAAGCATTCCAAGAAATTTGAAATTTTATTCTCTATTGTAAAGCAAACAAAATTCTTGACTATTTTTTGTAGACATCAATGAATTGTTTTGTATGAAAACTACAGTCAAAGCGAATATTATATAATATATTGTTTTATTGAATTCACTGTTATATTATATCACGAATGAATACATCACTTAATCTCTAATCGATAAGAATTCCCATTAGAAATGTTTTCAATTTGACTTGGTCATTTATTTCACTCAAAACTGTTGTGTCAGTAGTATATCGCAACTGAATGTCAATTTGAGAGATTGTAAAGCCTTTAAAAGAGCCGTCAATTTATGTTTACATGCGATATACCGGAAAATATTTTTTTTTAAAAATATAAATTGATTTGAAGTTAATGTGAAAAATATATAATCAATTATATTATGGTATTTCATATACAGGTTTTTCACCGAAACAAATGAAATCCAATTCATATTAATTTAACATTTCATAGAAATTTTTTCACTTTTACAACTGTTTTATAAAAAATTGAATTATTTTCTTATTTTTCATTCAATTTATTGAAAGACGTTTTGCTTTTGAAATTAAATTTATTTATTTTTTATTCTTTATATATGAAAAATTAGGTCATTTATAATCAATATAAAATTGTTAACAAATTCTTTATTTAATATAAAATTTTTTCAATGAATTTTTAAAATCAAATTCAGGCCATTCCTCATATGAATTCCTAATAGCAATTTCATATCATTAAAAGAGTTGAAAATTAAACAAAAATCAAAAAATCTTTTTTAATACAATTTATAACTACAGTAAAAATAGAAATGAAATATAATATTCATTACTTAATGAACCGAATTATGAAAGCTTTTCACAATAATTTGAACAATAGTTTGGGTTTTATGACATTTAATATTTTTTAACAAAAACACAAAACATTATTGTTTTGAATGGACTTTCGAAAACAAATGCCAAACATAGGTCTTGTGGACACAAAATCTAATATCATTTTCATCGCTAATTATAGTTGAATTCAGTCTAAACCAGTCCTGACTCAGGACTCAAGACAGACCATTTGAAAGGTGAATAAAATATACATGTATTATACCCCTTTCACAGGTGCATAACAAATAACAGATGCTATAATTTAACCCTTTTATGCAAACCATATTTCAAACAGAATATTATTCGTAACGATTGTTGTGAGCACTTTATAATGCTTTTTTAATGCATATAAAATATATGGCTCTGAGAGCCACTAATTGACTCCTATGGTCTAAATAGAGTTTATTTGACATATAATTTTACATTGAAATGAATGTTATATTAAAAGTCAATTTCGTGTTATATAATAGTGTTGTGTTATATCACATGTTATTCATTGCCTATTATTTGATATCTTAATTATAGTCAAAACAAACATAAATGTGATTCTCATTGAGATTACTGTCGAAAAGAATCTGTTTTTTTGAAGATTTATTTTTGTTCAAACATTTAATACCTTATATCCCTGGCCTCCCGAGTCATCACATGAACATCAATGTATCAAATGCTAAACATATTATTGAAAACGAATTAAATAATTATAAAATCATTTGAGTATTAAATGTGAAATGCAAAAAAAAATTGAAAACTCATTTGAATTTGTATTGAATTGCAAATTACATTATGCTTTAAAACCATAGAATCTATGCATGAAATTCGTATGAATTTTATGGCAAAGTTTTAAACAACAAAACAAAACAAAATATTATGCTTTTAAAAGTTTAATACATATATAGATGAGTGAAATATTCTAATGCAAATCCCGATCATTTCAATACCCCGGGCATATCAACAGTTTATGGCATTACCATTACTTTGCTTTTAGTAAAATATAATTCAATTTTTTTAATTAAAGAAATTTTATTACGATTTTTAATTAAATTTTTTTTTATTTTATTTTTATTACTTTGAAGAATAAGTTTTGAATTATAATTGCCATAAAAGTTGACTTTTGTATAAATATATATATTTTTAAACATTTACTGTAAATATATATTCAGCCAAAAGGTGGTGATATCGCCATCGATTGGATGCGAGGCAAACATTTTTCACAGAATATTCTGCATTTGAGTCAAAATTTCAGATCGAAAAAGAAATACAAAATATAAATGAATGCAATAATGACTGAAAGTTTAGACTTTAATATATCGCAAATGTTTGATAAAGGGTTTTATAGGTCGTAAACATTTTCTCTCATCCATTACTTGAGCCAAAATGAGTTCAGTAAAGAAAAAAAAAGTTCATTTGATAACAGAAAGTACATTACAGTCAAACGTAGGCAGAGTTTGAACTATATCTATGAATATAATGACTAATACAGTATTGAAATTCATGAACAAAACCCTAAAGAATATGAATAACGAAAGAAAACAACAAAAAAATTATTCAAAAAGTTATTCAAATAAATTCATATTTGTTTTTATGAATATTCTGTCAAACATATAGTGAAAAGAGGCGTAACTTTTATTTTACTATTAATAGTAACACAAGAATTGCATAACAATTTACTTTCGAATAAATTATATTCTTTTAAATCTATAAATAAATAGCAATAAAACAAAAGTTTTAAATATTATGAATTTTGTCGAATTAAAAGAAATGTCAATAAATTAAAGAAAATGGTAATAAATATAGAAATATATTATAGTCTCTATAGATATGACTAATTCTCAATGAAATGAATTAGGATTAAAAAAAATAGTCAAATATATTTTATATGCAATTATTTTAACGAAAATTAATGTAAAACAAAAAACAAAAATAATAACATTTTGAGAATTAGCTAAATTTAAATGCAATTCAAACCAACTAAAAGTTCTTTTACAAAAATGATTAAATAGTGAATTTTTAGACATTTTATTATACATTAAGAATTAGAGAAAAATATTTATAAAATACACCCCCGAATGAATAGAGACTTATTTACTGATAAGAATCAAATTTTGTATATTAAAAAAAAATATTTCTGTGGTCGAAGTTGTCTGGATCAATTTTACTATATAATTCTTAAGTCAATGTTTGCATAGAATATCAAATCCTATAGTTTACAAAAATGTGATCCGAAGTGGTTTCCGAAAAATTCGGCCAAAATTTTCCCGAAAAAACACGAAATCATAGACCAATGAATTAAAAATAATGATAAAAATTATAAAATTAATTCAATGTGTAATGCGTTTTACAAAAAAAAAATTTTTGTTATAAAAAATCTTAATATAAATTACATTCTGTCACAAAATCATGTTTTTATAGCAAAACATAATATGAATTGAATTTTTAAATAAAGAGATTTATTATTATTTTTGGTTTATTTTTACACAAGTTTTTAAATGCAGAAAATATACAGATTTATACTTTATGTTAAAAAATAAAATTCTCTGACATTAAAGTGAGACCAAATTCTTTGATAATTATTATTACAAATTATTCAAACAATTTCTTCACTGAATGAAAGCTCATTTCTTATAGTAATTCCTTAATAACAAACTCATTAATAATAAAATATATACTAAATAATGAAAACACTCTGACCTGAAATATGGCTTATATTCGCTAATTATTATCAAAACATAAACTCGTTTTAATGACTCAAATCTTGAGATTATATATGAATTGAAGACAAATAATGTGAACAATTTTTCTTCATATGTCGACTCACTTATGACAGACTCACTTACCATCAGTGCATCAGAAGATTATCGTTTACAAACGTAATCGCATTTAAGACAATATATTCAATTCATATTACAATATGTGATATATTTTTATTATATATTAATTATTGAAAATATTTTTCAAAAATATTTACAAACTTTTGTTAAAATACTCTTTTAAGACATCGTTCATAAAAGTGATGAAAATTTTATGTAAAATAATATTTGAGTGAAAAATAAATAATTTTTAATGATTTTGTTTTTCATTTTGGATTCACTTTCGGAAAAATTTAAAGAGTATTGAAGAAAAAAATTCCGATCTGTTGAAGACGTTTGGATGTATTGAAAGACAAGTTTCTTTGAATTCTTGTCCCATGAGTTGACACTGAATTGCAATTTGCAATTCATATGTTATACACAATATATACAAAAAAAGAAAAACTTTCTCAAAAGCCAATCGATTCGTTGATAGCGATTGTGATTCACTCGAAGATAAACTCAATTCAATCAACAAAATCAATACAAATGATTGTTTGTTATGATATACAGAGTTATAAACATTTGACATATGTTTGTCAATATTATACAAATGTTTGCTCAGATTATAATACAATTTATAATTCAAATACCAATACATGAGAAGAGAAATACATTTGAGAAAATGTTGTCTTTTATATTAGACTCGAAAATGACATTAATTTTAAATAAGTTCATAAATTATTTGTAATTCAGACCTCAATTGAAAGCAGTTGGCATTCAATGCCATGACTATATTGTGCGACATATCTACCGGACAGTCATATAATACCCTTTCGTTTAGACAAAAGTGACTGGAAATGAGTTGTCAATGGCTTTGTGGCCATTGGGGCACTCGATGCTGTTGGCCGACCTCAGGCCCAGCAGTGTATGGCTCTGTTCTCTTCTGATGTTCTTATAAAAGCAGCAAAGAATATGATTCTTGAAATGAGATCTAAAGACAGCGCTTATGATACAGAGGGCCACCGGATTGAGGCATGAGTTGAGGAACGTTAGCACAAAGCCCACGATTCTCCAGATGTGCCAAAAGTTGTTGTAGTAATCGCTTGCGTGCGGATAGAAGTAGTACCAGAGCATAAAGAGCTGGGATTCGAGTGCCAATGATATGACAATTGAAAAAAAACATGACATAAATAAGACGTGATTTGAATTGCAGTCAAAACTAATTGTTTTCAAATACCTGATTAGGGAAGAAACAGACGGCGAATATGACTACCAGTCCCAACACGATCTTCGAGATCTTTTTCCTGCCTCTCAGTTGCTTATTATGGGATTCGTTGCCTCCGATGGGGTTTTTGGACGTTTCGATCATATGTCGGGCAATAAGGGTGTAAAACGAGGTAATCATTATCAGTGGTATCGCATAATGGAGTAGAAATTTGAGGAATACTATCGTCTTTGGATACCATTCGCCCAATTCCTCCGGAAAGGGATAGCAGACGTAAATCGACTTGTTTTCAGTGATGGACACTTCCCATACAAACGAGTTGTAGGCGCCGGGCATTGCGATGATGGCCGCTATGGACCACACGATGATATTGATGGTTAATGTCTTGTTTTGGTTGGAAATGAATTTCATGGGCTGTATGATAGCCGCATACCGTTCCGCACTGAGCATCGTTAGGGTGAACACCGTCACGCCTATGGATACGTCGCGACCGAATTCACTCAATTTGCACACTATCTCCCCGTAAGGCCAGCTCTCGAACGTATATATGGTGCTGACGAACGGCAGGGCCACCAAAATGATGGTCAGGTCTCCCATCGCCAGACTAATGATGTAAGTGTTGGGCACTGTTCTCATCGATCGGTTGCAAAAGTATATGTAGACAACCGTTCCGTTCCCTAAGAGGCCGACAATGAAAATCATAAGGAAAACCACTGGCACTAAATAAGTCTCAAGTCTCCTATCATAGGGCGTGTAGGAGCCGTTGCTTTCGTCCATAGCATTGAACTGCAGATTAATTGTATAATTGTCTGTAATATTATTTAACGAGTCTTTGAATGAGTCGTTGAATGACATTCTTATCATTATTGTCGACTCAAAAAAAAAATATAGAGTTATAGGAGTAGTGGTTCGTAATAGCCGTTCCTAATGTTGTTATATAAGCGAAGAAATTGTTTTCACAATCAATTTATGTGAAAAATTTTTGCCCAATAATTGAAATGAAGGAAAAACTGATTAAATCAGCGATAATTTCATTTAAAGTCCTCCGATGTCGAGGAGAGCATTCATTTGTTCATTCGTTTCGATGACAATATAATTGAACTTTTATTTTGATCACAGTTTGTGAATATATCGATTGAATGCATTGTTTTTGCCATTAGTCGTGGGCTGAGTTCGACAACAATGCTCTTCATCTGAAAAGTATGTTTGAAAACAATATTATATTGTATTAAAAATTCTATAAATATTATAAAAATAATGGAATATATATTCAAACAATCGCTTAAATTGAGTTAATTTTTGTAATACATAAACTATAAGAAGATATTCATAAATATTATAATTATTTTACTATTTTTATATCTTTTTCAAAATGCAATGAATTGTAATCTTTGTCTTTTTTATTCATTTTTCTATACTTTAGTGAAGTTTTGATATTCTCTGAATTATTTATTACTATGAAATGAAATAAATATTTTATTGAATTAAAACCTATTATTGAATGCATTGAAAGAATTGAATTTATAGTGAAATATTTGTCTTATTTATTGCACAATAGCTTAGAATAAACTTTTTCTTTCTTTAACATTGCATATAATCTGCTCTTTTATTGCCAGGAATTTTCATTATTAGATAAGTTTGAGCCAAAGCTAGAAAAATATATTGATTCCAAGAGTTATTATATAACAAAACATACAATGAAAATAATATCCAAATTGTAATCAATTCTGAATTTTACAGAAATTGTAATCAATTTAAAGGAATATCAAATTTTAATTTAATTTTATACTAAAGGAAAATATTAAAAATCATTTTTGTTATACAGCAATGAAATGGGATTTTTAAATCATAATTAAGTAAAAAGAATTTTGAAAATAATTTAATAAATATTTGTATCACAAGTAAAACAGAATTTTGAAAAATAAAAATATCTGAAATATTTTCAAAATAATGAAAATAATAATGTTTTTGAGATTTTTATCGAACTATAACTACAGACCGCTATTGAATAATGAGTTTTATTTGTCAAAAAACAACTTATGTTTCAAATGGAAAAAAATTATTAGAAAAGGAAAAAATTTCCGAATATAGTGTATATGCAATCTATTGTTGAAAGCATTGATTTGTTTAGCACTAATTGTGTGAAAGTTGTCTGAAAATCAATGCTATTTAGGAATGAAATAAATAGTTATGTGAAAAACAAAACAATTAGTACAACGTTTTGGATATAAAAAGTGAAATACATTTGTTTCGTTTGTTTTATAAATTTGTTCATTAATTTTCAGGATTAAAACTGATTTTTGTCATTCATTTTATTCTTTGTCTTTTCTCTTGCTATTGAAGTCAACACTTTATCTCAATTATAGTTTCAGTGATTATTTCTTTGCGAAAAATATTTTCAAGAAAAGGCTTTAGAATATGTTAACAAAAATCTCTCTCTCTCTCTCTCTCTCTCTCTCTCGCTCTCTCTCTCTCTCTCTCTCTCTCTCTCTCTCTCTCACTTAATTCTTTTGGTAATTCATTTCCTATGAAATAAATGCAAAGAATTTGAAACGAAAAAATATATAAAAGAATTGTATTTTCATATATTATTTATATTATATTTATTTTGCTTATTATGCAAACAATTTTCTTATGTTTGACTGAATTTATATAAAAGCTATTTCTTATGTTATTTTAAAATTCATTTTATGATTGATAGCCTTCTGTGCAAATCCTGTGAGACAAATGTTTTTATGAATGGTTTTATGTATAATAAAATATTGAATTAAAAATAAATTGATATCAAATTGAATGCTTTCGACCATTCGCTATAGCATCGAGTCTATGGAGCAATACTTTATGTGCAAAACAATACAATTCTTAATGAAAAAGGGTTTTGAAATACTATGAGTAATACAGACTATTGAACAGAACAGTTCCATAGACTCAATGCTATAGCGAATAGTCGAACAAATTCAATATAAGCCATAAATTTAAGTCGAGTTTTCAATACAAACAAAGCGTTCATTCATTTGATATTAAGTAGACATTCATTTGTTTGCAATCTTTTGATAACAAATTAAATGACAAATAATATCATTATATATAAACTCATTGAATAAATGACAAAAAAATATTTAAAATATTAAAAATTTATTATATTTTGAGTTCAAAAATATGAACAATGAAAGCATTAATTATAATATCATACATAATATGTGAATAAATAATTGAAAAAATATTGAATTAATATTGAATTATGAAAAGTATTGATCGAAAAATCAATGAAAATGTTTTAAATTAATAGAAAAATAACAAAACAAAACAAAAGTTTAAAAACTTTTGAAAATTGATTCAAAAATAAGAGCATTGAATGATTTGAATTAATAATAATATATGCCTGAGCATTCCAAATGTGGCTCCTAGTGGCAATCACTTCTGCATACATGATATATAAGTCGATTTTAAACCGTTGAATAATGTTTAAAAACATTCACAACAAACATAACTCATTATTAAATGAAGGAATTCTACAAAAAATATTAAACTAATGAAAAGGGGCACAAAACAAGTACTGGCTTTTATAAGCAAACAACCCTGCTCTTTGGAATCGGTAGATATATGTTATTTATGAGAAGGATGTTTGAATTATACATTACTGATGGCAGACAGTTGGGAATGGATGGACAGACAGGACAGACCTCTTTATTCTATTAGCCAACGCTAACAACAAACTAATCAATAAATAATTTATAATTCATTGATAAAAAACAAATAACAAAAAGTTCACAAATTGTGACTTTTTTCGCACAAAAGTGACTGTGAATTGAATTATTTGAATCATTAAACCATTAAAATGTGTTTAATTATTTATTATATATTTTTGTAATTTTTTTTCTAATTCAACACAAAAAACAGTAAACACTTAACAAATCAAAAGCATTACATTTGATATCACATTCACATAATGTGGTTATAATTGTCTTCGCATTAAAACTTATAACTGAATTTGTTTCTCAATTAATGTAAAACGAGAGCAAAGAAAGTGATATTCTTATGACAGCACAGAGAGTATAATCAAATGACTTACTTGTCTTTCATTGCAATAATAGGTCACAGAATCTGTACATTGAATTCATGTATCAATTATTTTGATAATTAAAAGTCAAATCGATTGCATAACAACACTATTAATGGGTTTTTTAGGTATTGAATGAAATTCTCCACTCTTTAGGTGAAGTCATGACCACATTGTATGACAAAAAATACAACTCTCAAGGCCTTCGACAGGCATTTAAAGACAATGATATAAATTATATACACTTTTTCGATATCAAAAGTATTGAATGAAAAATAACTACTTTTGCATAAAAGCCATTAATTCAGTGATTGAGTGAATAAAGTAATAATTACTAAAACTTAATGTAATAATAATTACAAAAAGTCTCGTATTGTAAGCAATGTCATATTTACGGAAAAATCAATCGATAAAAAATTATTCCACAAATTGAATACCATTTGTTTGATGGCCTCAAACACAAGACATCATCTTTCGACTGACCTTTTCTCAACAAAAAGGACAAACTTTCGATTAAAAATGTTTAACAATTTTCTTGCTTTACATTAAAAATATGATTTTCTTTATAGCAATATTTGCTGCAAAACTGGTTTTATATTAGCATTTGTGAGAATTGATGACATTTTTAATTTCGAGCCAATGTTTGATCAGATGTCTATCAAAAAAAAAAAATCTGTAATCAATATGTTATCAACAAATTGCATATCAATGCAAATCTGCTTATAATGTCTTCGATAACTTCAAGGGTCAATCAATTGCATGAAAATGAGTGACAAAAGAAAACATCTTTTAATGGCTTGTGTTCTCATTATAAGACCTTTGCTTTGAAAAGTCTATCAATTTTTAAGCATTTCGTTTGTATTGAATTCAATGATCGTTTGCACAAAAAAAAGTTCATCAATGTATAGGTGCTTGAGGTCGCACACACGTGGAAGGACGGAATGGGAGGAGAGTTGATGGCAGGAATAGAGACATTCACTTCACATAACTTTAGACAAGAATTGAGAATGACTTTCAGATATAATCAGAGGAGGCGTTGAAGACATTAAACATGTTTTATTGGCATTCAATTCATTGGATATTTTAAAGAATGAAATGAATTATTGAAAAGAAATAATAATTCAATTAAAATATTTGTCAATATTTATATGAAAAACATGTTATTCATGAATGCAATTGAAAATCACAAATAAATGAATCATTAAAATAGGGAAAAATGTCATTTGAATAAAAAATAATATAATTATTTAGACTCAGTGTTGAAAAATATGTGTTCAATAAACACATTGTTAACTCTTGTATTATATCTTGATTTTTCATTCATTGAATTTCATAGTAAATGTCAAATAATTATTATTAAGTAATTTGAAAATCACATCAATTGCTATATAGCCAACAATTTTATTATATGATTTTTTTCTTCACAATCGGTTAATCATTTGATAACAAATTTTCAACAGAAGTTTTCGTCACAATTAACTAAATTATTTCATAATTTACTTTAGAGGTCATTAGGTTCGCAAAAGTCAAACCAAATCATATGAAAGTCACTTATAATCCTTTCATTAAACATAAATGATTTCAGAACACAATATATAATCCAAAAATAAATAATTCTTCTTTTTTTCCATAAGAAAGCAATTGCCATATGAGTGGAAAGACTGGAAAATTCCCCCTTTAGTTATCATATAATCGCGGATTTTTTGTTGCTTCTCTTCCCTTAAATGTGATTTTTGTTTCTTTTCGCCTTAAATCGGATTTCCTATTACATGGTAATCACAAAATCTGAGTAATTCAAGAATTACCTCTCATTTGAACCCATTGGTAAATGCCTTATCAAATGGCAAATTAATTTCGACCTATAATTAGATCTGATTTTAAATTAATAGATATTCAGATAAGATATCAATTTCCCGTTCAGTTCGTCAAAGGATTCCCGAAAAGTGAGTGAAGACAAAAAATATCGAAAAAAAATGTAGAAAAAAGTGTGTTTTTGTGAGACAGATAAAAGAGAGCCGAAGAATAAAATGCATTACAAATAATATCTAAGAATTGATATACAAAATCATGGATAGAATACATAACAAACTCGCGAACAATAAATATTCCCAAATTTCCTCAATATATGTCATTAGACGAAAATTATAGGATAGTTGTGTTTTTTATGTAACTTTTATTTAGCAATAAAAACGATGGACTTATGGGACCAAATGCGACTGTCCAACTGATATGCGTTTGCTTTGTATTAGAAGAGATTTAATCAAATTTTATGTCTTATAATATCTTATGTTTTAATACATATTAAGCATATCATCCATTCTTTGACATTCTTTGGACATTGAAATGTCAAACATTTCTGTCAAAAAATCATATGTAAATAAAAAGTATTTGCATTTACGGTATATATTAAAATTATTTGCTTTGGATTTTGATGAAAAAATCAATTGCTGTGCAAATAATGGCATTTTATTTACTTTATTTCAGATATATTTAATTAAAAAATAAATTTAATATTTCTTTTACTCGCAATAAATTGAAACAAACAAATGGTTATTGTGTTTACTATTATCGATAAAAGAGTTGTAAATTTAGACCAAAAAATCACTACTAATTATCTGTTAAGTATTTGCTTGTAATTAACAATGAAAATGCATTTCGAGTTTAATTAGAAAATCAGTTTAAATTATTTCAACATTTTGTGATTCCAGTGAATATTAAACAGTATTTTGTTTTGAAAATAAAAACTAAAAACTAATTATAATTTGCAATCCATTATTCAAATGAAGAAATTTCTGCTTAAAAGCGTTCTTTCATTCAATGTTTGACTTATATTTGATGTATAAGAATGTGTTGAAAAACGTTAATGAAATATATAAAAGAAATTTCATTAAATTTATTGAATTTTGACATTTCATTCGCTCAGACACTCTCAAAGACAGTGTAAATAAACAAATGAATAAATTCTTTTGATGTGATTCTGGAATGTTTCAAAATATTTGTTGAAATGATTCAAATAATAATAATAAAAAATTTTGAATTTCAATAACAAATGCAATAAATAACACATTAAAGGATTTCTCGATTTTAATAATTTATATTCAAATATAATTTAAATATTTTCACTAATGACCTCAACATCTAATGATATGCCATTCATTCCACCGGTGCTCATATGAGACTCGATGTCGAAATTGTTGAATTATGTCATGAAATAGTATAATACATTTTGTGTGATATGAGAGCTAATGGTAATGTAATGCCAGTGCTGTTCGATATAATTGATAGTCGACTCAAAATAAATGATTGCAATCATTGGACTCAATGTAATAACATTTGACAATAGCTTACATTACAATGAGATTTTCATTTTCATTGATAGAAAACCCAATTATTATATTCAATAATTAATGTCTGATAAGAATTATAATATTAATTGAATTCAAGTCACAATTAATGCTCAAAAATGTATGTAATTTACAGTATGTTTGGGAATATTGGCCTTATTTTTGAATTTTTCTCAATATTTGTCTCTTATTTTCAATGCATTGTATTATTTGTAATAACGATAGAAGACTTTTATTTTTATTTAATCTAATATAAAATGTTATAAAAATAGATATAAATCACCAAAAATAAGAAGAAAATAATTGATGTCCTAAGGCTTGGGTCTAAGGAATTAGCGAATAATTTCTCATTAATATATGAAATATATATCCAATGTTAAGTGTTTTCATTGCTTCTATAATAATAAATTTGTGCCTAAAATAATGGCAACATTTTATTCCGAGCCAATGAATCCCAGTCCCTGCCTGTGCTCTCATTTCAATTTCGTAAATGATATATAAATTCAAACATCAAATTGATTTCAACTCATACTTAAAGGACATAAAATTGAATCGTTTTTTATAAAAACAATATTTTAAAATCAAATGAAAAGAAAACTAAAAATAGTTTCAATTTTTGCTTCAAAATAAATGTCAAATCCATTACCTTTTTTCAAGATCATCGATATAAAGTATCTTGCTCACTCTATGCCTCACTCTATGCTATAAATAATAAATTCGAGAAAAACTTTTAGAAAAACAAAAAAACATTAATAAAACTAATTATAAGATTGTATTGACTTTTGTTTTGCATTTATTTCTTCTAATCTTTATATGTCATTAAAAAGTAATGAATATTTGAATGCATTTTCAAATCTCAATTTCAATGCTATTTTAATCATATTATTCTTACAGTCCTTTCACAACGACAACGATGTGTACAATAATGATAACGATATACAACGCATTGAAAATATATGTATTGAATATTGTTGTCATTATTTGTACACATCCTTAATATCAGAGATGAAGGGAATCGGGATTTCTCGAAGAATAACCGTTGATATAAGTCGGGAAATCCCGAGTTCCATCATCTCTGGTTATCATGATTGTGCACATCGTTGTCGTTCGGAAAAGACTGTATTTGTGAAAAACAGTCAAATGAAAAGTTCATTCAAATTGCTATATATTTGAAAGTTATATATTTTTTATAATTTATTTAAATATTGAAATACTTGTGAGAATTGATTCGCATATTATGTTCACATTTGCATGCATTTGAAGAACAGTTTCATTCATAATAATAAATAATTTATTCATTGCTTTTCGTTTCAAAATCATTGCGATTGTAGTTCTCAATAGTTATATATAAGCACTCTTTGAGTGATATTTTGCGACAAATTTTGTTTAAAACAAACTTTTTTTTGAATTAATAATTATTTTTAAATTAATTTCATTTTTTACATTATATAAAAGATTACATTATATAAAACTTTGAAAACTTTGTAATAAATATAATACTGTATTTCATATCATTAATATTAATATATCAAATTTCTCCGATTATAACCCACTGCTTATCTATAAAAATGTGAAATCTTTTCAATAAAAATTCATTTTTAATAAAACTATTAAATTATTCATCGATTCGTAAGGAAAGACTTTGAGTATATCTAACGAATACAATATTATAAGAATTATGCAAAAGTTTTACGAAAAACTACGTTATGTTTTGAAAAAAGTTTGAACTGATTTGTGGACAAACATAACGTTACAAAAAATTCGTAAAACTTTTGCATAAGTCTTATATAATATAAACGATTGGGAGTTAAAGTGCAGACTAAATGTGTATGTGGGCTATAGTCGAGCAAATATGGTATATATTGACATTGAACTTATTTTTCACTTCTTTTTCATTGTTTTTATTCTTATTCTGCAGTTAAGTGTCTTTTAAGGACTGAATAAAGAGTATTTGTTTAGACAATTGAGTTAATAGCATATATTGTATATCAGGTGCTCTTCATTGCATTTAACAAACACAGGGTTACTGTTGATTGAAATTATATATTTTATAAAATATATATTTTTTATAAAAAGTCTATTATTAACACATTTTCTGTTAAATCGATATTTTTATAGACATTTCATTCATAGAAAAACTAATGTTTTTTGTTTAAATGCAAATATTATTTTAAAAAATAAATTATTATTTTATAACAAATGACATAAAAAATAGTATTGATTTATGAAATGAAAATTGACATAACTTTACGAATAGTTTTCAAATTGAAAAATAGAAAACATTTTTTAATTATATTATTTTTTTGGTTTTTTCCCTGAAATCATTAAAACTCGTGTAATTGAAGTGAAAACAAATAATAAAAATTGCATTAATTTATTGAATTCTCATAAGAATAGTTCAATTGCAATGAGTGATGTTTTTGCACATTGAGATCATGTGTTAATAAATGATAATATGATTCTTATGTTATATTAATGTCTAAACTAATGATATACTGATATTCGCAGACAATACAAGACTTCAACTAATAATCAAATATAATAAAAGTCGAAAAATTTCATCGAAAATGTATTACCTTTTATTTGGACACAAATTGGCGAAATGACACGATTTTAATGAAACGACATTTTTTTCACTAAAAGTAATAAAATGCAAAAAAAAAATTATTTTAATTATTAATTACTGTATAAAAAATATTTTTTTATACAAACATTTTTGTTCTCAAAATTTTGAAGTTTTCTTTGACATCGATTCACAAAAAAATTATAATATATTTAATGATTAATACGTTTTTAAATTGAATATAATTTTACTTTTTTTTATAAATCTTAAATAATTTTTTTGAATCAATAAAACTTTATTTCGAAAGCAAAAAAAACTTTTTTTTTGTTATATTATTAATGAATATAAATCACATGAAATCAGACGCCGATAGACATAACTGAAGTGAAGTTTTTGTTTTGTCTTCAATTTATATACCGATAGAATATATATATAATTTTCGTTCAAACGCCGGAACGTTCACTTGATTTGATTTCTCTGCCTCTAATACTTCAGTGTTTGGGTTCTGGATCTCTCGAGTCGTCTCAAAGGGCTGACCAAACTATTCCTACGCTTATGGTTATGCATGTCTGTGCTCAACACTAACTGACAGCCCATAGGAAATGTGGTCTACATTTTTATATTAATATTTAGATATTTAGACATACTTTCCTTCAGTGGAATGAATTGCAAAACAAAATTCTTCCCCTTTTTACCAGTGTTAAGATTTATGCCCCTGGCACTCTAAAACATTGTGCAAGGACTATGAAAAATGAAAAGTATTCACAGCTACTGTTCTGGAAGAGAACAGATATTTCTGGAAGAGTTGCTAAAAATGATTGAAATATAAACATAAATGCTATGCCTTTCCCGACAGTGCTGTAACTCACACGAGAAGTCGATTACTTTCACTAATCATGTCATGAATGTTGTGAACAGAATAGCCTTTAAAAAACAAAATGTTATCTAAAAAACAATATAGACTTTCAGTGTTATATAAAGAGAGAATTTATGTCAAAAGCGATTATTATGTGTAACAGAATTTAAGGCAAATATTATTTTTAGTGCAAATACTAAACTAATGAACGGATGAACGAATGATCAATTTATAGCACAAACAGCAAAAAAAATTATTACTGTATATGAAAGACAGGTTTTTTCACGTTTAGACGATTTTAAATTCAAATTCAATTCAAACTCAATATATATTTCACGCATTGATTGAAATACATTTTATTGGATTTTTATTTGATTTTATTTTTCAAAGAATTTTCAAATAAAGTGAAATAAAAAAATAAAAGACAAAATTCAAAATACAATTTCAAAGCTGAAAAAACATCAATATTTTTCATTTGCAGAAGTTTTTCATTAATTTATATATACTTTTAACGACAGAAAGTGTGAGTGAAAGCTATTTGAAAATTATTTTGTTATCTATTTTTCAATTTAATCACAAAAAAAATCGAAGTAAATATCAAATAAAAATCGATTAAACTTTTTTTTCTCCTTTAATAGTCAATTAGTTTTTAAGGCTTTGGACAAAAAATCATTACTTTTTTGTACATCATTTACAGAGCCTTAAACTTGAATATTGGGCTCAGAGTTTGACAGCGAATGTCTCTAAACATGTCTTCAGACACAGGAAACCAAATGAAATTTTGCGTTCATTTCATCGCAAATATTAAATCTCAGTTATATTAGACTTCTGTTACCCAAAGATGTTGTGAATATTCTGTCTGTAAACAGACAGCCATTAAATATTGCACTCGAAATACCCCTTAGGTTTGAACTCAGGGTATAAATACTCTTTGCGTAAGAGTAAGGTTTATATTAAATACGGTTTTCGAAGAGTCGTTTCAAACGAGAGAAAAAATATATATAAGTTTTGTTTTATTTTTTTGGACTCATTTTGATTAATGCCATGAATTAAAGGCAAAAACCTTTCGACAAAAACAGAAATAAAGTCAAGACTTCCGGTTCTTTAGTGCAAAAGTCGGACACGAATTAAATTCTCGGCAAAAAAAATTGGGAAAAAAGTTTTTATATTGAATTACAAACAAAATAATAAATCAATAAAAAATTCATTGAAAACCAATTATAAGGCAAAAAAAGTAATTTATATTTTCTGTTAATGTATTAAAAGCTCGTAATTCGAGATTCAATATTGGGTTCGGGTTTGGGGTCGTCTTCAATGGTCTTCACCTCATCTTTGGTTATAATATCGTATTTGCGCTTATATTCAATGAAAGTCTTGTTAATAAAAATCAATGCAATCTGTGCTCTAAAGGCTTAAAGGTCTTTAGATCACATTTTTCGCATATATTATATAAACATTTCTCCGATTGCGTGGAAAGTGATCTCAAAGTTGGATCTCTTTATGACATCTTTTTCACTTATAATCGCAATTCACTTTCAATTGAATCACAATTCAGTTATCGATGGATTGAATGCACAAACAGTGTATCAATGAATGCATTCATTACTCAATGCCTACAAAAACTAATGCTTAAAACGAGAGGAAAAAAAACTTTTTTCATTTGAACAAAAATAAGTTATTTTGTTAAAAACATAACAAAAAATTGCTTCAAAACTATAAAACAAAATCATTTGAAATACTTTATAACGTTTTCATGACTTAAAGATCCAAAAAAGTGTCTTAAATTTCAATCAAATCTTTAATCAAAAGTTTTGATTAAAAACAATTCAATAGATGTCTTCAAACTATGTGTTCATATATGACGTTAACTATGAATGTGGGCATTAGTGAAGAGAATCTGTTTTTAGTTGTAATAAAAAGTAATTGATATCGCATTCACCATCATTTAAATGGAATTTCATTGATCATGGTCAAATTAAATCTTGATTGTTCAAGCAATTTAGCAATAGATTCGACACATTTGTGTAGACTATTAGCTCTTCGCACAGAATTCAAAACCGAGTGTCACTTGAATTACGTAACGTTATCTGTGAACGAATGTATGCACCAAAACATAAATATCAAACATGTGTTGAATTGTGTTTTGATTTTTAATAACAAATAATATATTTTATTTGATTGTAATTAAAAATATCGATCGAGCACTGGTAGGTGAGCACAGGGATGAAAGTGACACCGATAAAGTTTGCGGCAATAATGGCCGGATTTGTTGGATGTGTCGGCGCTGTCATGTATTCAGTGTTTTTATACCCCTTACAAAACATTGATTTTTACAGTAAATAATTGAATGAATTAAACATTATTTAAGTGTTTATTTAAACCCCTTTCCTCTCATTGTAGAGGAAGTGCAGATGAAGAATAGGAAAGGCATCAAACAGGAGGACATACAGCCGGGCAATATGAACGTCTGGTCCGACCCCTTCGACCGCAAAAAGAAGTCTTGAATTTGTTATTATTTACTAATTATTAGATTTTTATTAATAATAATATTAATTAATTAGACATTAATTGCATTTTAATTAATCGTTGTTTTAATTGATTTGAGAAAAATGTAAATAATTTTAGTGAAAATCAAATGAAAAAAATAAAAAATGAATTTTTTTTCACATCACATCCACCCTTGAAATTGTATTTAAGTGTATATTTTACCCCTTAATTGAATTAATATTAAAATAATTAGCTTTTTTTTGGGCATAAAAAATGAATAACTTTTACATTAATTATTTAATTTTGATTAATGTTATGAATTCGAGACACAAGTATTGGTTCACTTCCGGCCCTTTTGACATGAATTGCAAATTGTCTCAAAAAATGTCATTTGAATACAAGACTCAATTCTGACATTGATTTACATATAGACTAAATATCGTTATATTAATCATAACTTTATATAAGTTATAATAAGTTATTATAATTTTGTTTTTTGTTATTCATATTTCATATGCAAAGAATTTTAATACACATATTGACGGATGTGTTGCCTGTGTGTGACAACAGCCCCTGGGGTTGAGATTTGACAAATATTCAAGAATTCAATGAAACTACTCATTGATACCAATGTCTTATTACGGATTCTGTGTAACAGAGGAAAAATATTTATATATTTGTTGAACACTTTGTGAAAAATATTAATTAAATTTTATGTTTACTTTTGAAAATATATTCAATATTTTTAGCGATTATTATATAAATATTAATTTGAAAATACATTTAATTTGTATTGAATATAAGTTAGAGTTTAGAAGAATTTTAATGAATTGATACTTATTTATAACACAAACCGTTTATACAAATAAATAGTTTTTGAATATAACGGATATTAACGGATATTAAGTTAATATAAACTTAAGAAAACCTTTAAAAAAAAGTTTTTCGATATGATAGCACTCATAGCACTCAAAGCACCGGTAGTTTTTATTTGCATTAAAACAACGGATATTTCTTAACGATATTGACCGCACAAATGGATGAGTTGTTTAGTTATAAACTCTTCAAATGGTATATAAAATACTCTTATATATCGATCTTCACTTATGAACATTTGGGCAAAAAGTTTTCAAATTTATGGTTTGAATTCAATTGCAATAAAAATATATAAATATTTATAAAAAAAAATCTTTATTCACTTCACTATACACTGAATAAATGCATTTTTTACAAAAAAAAACTTCAATTCAAATAAATAATAAATTCATTCAAAAACTCCTTATATATTATGATCTCTGAGACGACATTGGATTACAGACTGTGAGTGACATCACATGTAATGCCATTCAGTCTATGCTTTGAAAACTCCATTCATTTCTCAAATCATTAACTGTTTGTCAAAAAATTCAATTCATTTCAAACATTATCTCATTTTTGTGACCATTGATTGCAAGAAATGCCACGATATTTAGGAGTGGATTACTATAAGTGTAATCAGTATTCGTTTGGTTTGAAGACATTTCTCACACCTCTTGAGGTGAACCCAAATGTCATCACTTCTGTTGCCATCAATACAAATGCTGAAGACATTGTCAAAGCAGACGACGAAGACATTGAGTCTAACATTGAGATCAACACAAATCCAATCTCTTGTGTTGTCATCAATACAACAAACGAAGACATTGTCAAAGATGAAGAGGTCGTCGAATCGACCATCGATTCCAAGATTGAGATCAAGGCTGAGCCGACCATCGCTTCTGGCAATGATATGATTGCCATCGACTCGAATGTGAAGACATGTGAAGTGAAGACATCTAAAAGAGGTCTCAATTTCTATGACTTTCTCGCAAAGAGAGCGAAAGTCAATGAGAATATGAGAAGAGAAGACAAACGAAGTTTTAGCCAACCATTCAATGACTGCAATAAATCTGTGGTTGACTTGCATTCACTGAAGAGCAAACTCGTTGATTGGCAACGACAGGGCTGTCCCACCACACCCGTGGCCGACGCCGGCGTTGGCCATCCCTTCACTGGCTATGTGTTCGGCCGAAGGAATTCCGTCAACGAGTTGTTCGCCAATCAGTCACACAGTTCTCGTCCAAAGAGTGTCCACAAGAATATGATAACAAATATTTTCACTTTGTTTTCAAACTCTAAACAAAAATAATTACAAAAATTTTTTGATTACTTTTGTTTTGAACTTAAACTTTAATATTAATTCTCTTGTGTTTAAAGTTATTCTGTATTCAAATTCTTTCAATTCTAACCAAAAGAAAACAAAACGAAAATCAAAATTAAAAACAAAAATATTTTTCTCAAAACACTCGACAAATGAACGAAATGTGTATCAAAAAACTCGTTGAAAATACTTATAAAAATCACTTTAATTTTGTATTCATTTTATATAATAATAATTATTTCATTATTAATAAAAACTTTTTTTTGTCAACAAATGATATATTTTTTATTCAAGTATTATATTTTTTAAACATTTGCTTCAATTCATTCATAATTAAATCCAATGTTTGTTTTAAGTATTAAATTGTTTTTATTAAAAACATTTCATAAAAATCAATAATTTTTTTATTATTAAGAATTGAATGAAAAAAACGAAACTTTTGTCACAATTGAAATGATAAATATGTTTATAAATACAACTATTTGTTGAATATTTATTGCCTTTGAATGTTATTTGAATAGAAATGACATCAAAAGACTCATAGCCTTTGGAATTGAAAATAAACAAGGTTAAATATTGCACATAATCATAATTATCAATGAATTCATTATTAATAAACTTTTTTTTTGTCAAAAATGACATATTCTTTAATACACTTAAGTATTATATTTTTCATTCAATTTTTTCTTAATTAAATTTAATGTTTTTCTTATGAATTGATTTGTTTTTATTAAAAGTATTTCACAAAAAATCAATAAATTTTTTATTATTATTAAGAAATCAATTAAATAATGAAAATTTCCTTTGAAAATGAAATGACAAACATCTTTAAAAAACACATCTATTTATAGGAATTAAAAAAAATAAATTGAAATCAGTTTTCATATAAAAGTCAAAAACATGTTTCATATCATAGGTACTGATAATTGATTTTGTGCTTCAATTTTCTCGTCAATTGTTTTCATTTCATCTCTAATCCATTTGTGTTTCGATATCTCATTCATCGTTATTCTCGACTCTGAATTAAATGTGAATATTCTTTGGATCAGATCTTCATAATCTTTGGATATTGTCGGCGAATGTCTACTTCTTGTCACACGTATTGGATTGAATACGATCTGAATTTTGATTAAGTCTTTAGCTCTTGATTTGCTGTCACCGAAAGGATAGGCTTTATTGATCATAGCGTACAGAATGACACCCAATGCCCAGACGTCGGCCATAAATGAATTATATGAACCGCTTTTATTGATTTTGAGCACCAGTATCTCCGGCGCCATATATGGAAGAGTGCCCACATATTCTTCAGACATAGCCGTTCCTCCTTCAGACTGACGGAACATTACTTTACTTAAGCCAAAGTCCGACACCAAGACATTCATGTCTCTGTCCAACAGAATGTTACCCATTTTGAGATCCCTGTGCGCTATGTTCTTGTGGTGCATATGGAGGACAGCGGACACTATTTGAGCGAACATCTGTCTGGCGCTGGACTCGTCCATCCCATTGGACCGGCTTCTCATGTACTGCGAAAGTGAGTTATTGTCTGCCAAAGGCATGAATAGATAAACGTGTTTTTGATTCAATGAATTGTTCTTCAAAATGAAGTGATTGTCGATATGAATGATATGCGGGTGCGATGTCTTCTCCAGAACGAACAGCTCATTCTTGGCATAATTTGTCAATTTCTTACTGTCTTTGTCATCGCTGATGTCCATCACTTTGCACGCGACTATCATCTGGTCTTTGAGTCGTTTCGTTTTATAAACCAAAGAATAGGAACCGGTTCCTAATTTTTGGTCATACATCAGTTCATAGCCATTCCCATTGATCACATCGTCTTCAGTCTTGTACTTCTTATTTGGCACTTCATATACCATTGTTATGTCGGTCGTGTCCAGTCGTGAAGGACTGGAGGCAGAGGTGAGCGCTCGACTTGGCTTCTGTTTGGCCATCACATTGTGAGACATAGAAGAGCCCAAAGACTGAATGGATGTTTGTTTTCTGTTTTTATTCTTCGGATAAAAGCAATCAAAACAACACATACTTTAATACAATTCAAACATTGATTTTGCATTCATTTCAACGGCTTTTCAATTATTGTAAATCAAATTTGAAATTAATTTTGAGTTCATTTTGAAAACGAATTGATCTCTGAATACGAAAGAGATTTCCAATGATTTCAATGATTTTATTGAATTTAATAACAATTTTGAATTCCTATACAATTATAGCCGCAGAGAATGTGATCCCAAAGTTCTGCGAAACCAAAGATTTCGATGAAGTGTTTTATATGAAGTTTAATGAATATAAACTTCACATCAAGTCTGGAAAGTGGGTCTGGAATGTCGCTAAGGAAAGGAATCAAGTGGTCGAACCGCCCCATCCTATGAAGGAATTGATGAAGGGTTCGTATGAGTGGAACAACTCTTCATTGTTCTTATAGTATTCATGTGCAGAAATAGATGTTCAACACTCACTGTCACTGAAGACAACGCTTTACATCTCTAAGGCGCCCATATGTAACAAACAGATCCATCCCTCCTATACCGACGATGACTGCAAACGGATATCAAATGCAAAAGATTTAATAATATTTCGATTTGAAGGAAATGGCGATCCGTTGAC
Organism: Quadroppia sp. Gr-Ori-00064; assembly: GCA_034700825.1. NCBI lineage: Eukaryota > Metazoa > Arthropoda > Arachnida > Sarcoptiformes > Quadroppiidae > Quadroppia > Quadroppia sp. Gr-Ori-00064. The sequence continues at coordinate 5,619 of JAQIXR010000393.1, read as the reverse complement.
ATCGATCTACAGATACATAGGCGACATCAAAAATCCGATTTTCCACCAAAACGACTTCCCCTGGAATCTCAACATTAACAATGCGAGCCGTTTCTGGCCTTCCGGTGCCAGTGTTGCACTCTTTCATCCCTATAGTGATGAGTGTTATTTCATTGCATCCAATGGCGACAAACACAAATCTCGGGTTTTGGTCAACGATATATCGACGAAGGAATGGTATGAAAATCTCAAGGCATATAAACTCAATTCGGACGTCAAGTTCGTGGGAATGTTCTACGACACCCATAAGGTTTTGGCCGTCGGATACGATCCCAAAGACAACAATCGTAGACCACAGGTGTATGAACTGAAGCGCATTGAATCTATTGGATCTATTAAACTCATAAACACTGTAAGTCTTTACGCAAAAAAAAGACAATAAGTTTTTATTGAATTTATTCACAGAATAAAAGTCTTACAAATTTTTTTGGCTGTTATGACATCAAAGGAGAGGTACAAACGGTTGCGCCAAAGACAGAACAGACCACTGATGGCCGACAGACGAGTGAGAAGAAGACTCTTTCGGAGACCAGGAGTGAGGGGAAGGGCAAAAGTGGTCTGACAATCGTTATAATAGTGGTGGCCATTGTCTTCATTTTAATCATTTCAATATCTATAGTTATATTCATTTTCATCAAAACTAAAGGTTTTTAATTGTTTTGCAATTTTAGTTCAATTTTAAACATTTTTATTTAAAAGGTGTTCCGATGTCGACGCCAGGGGTTGACGACAGGAAGTCAAAGGACAAGAGCAAAAGTCAAGAAGATATTGCAACTCGTATTGGAAGTATTGATACCATTCATTCAGACACTGGACTATCGGTGAAGTCGAAGAATTGATTCCGAATTTTTGTTTTAAAAATTGTTTATAAAAACAATGCATTTGTTTGTCATTAAATACAATAAAATATAAATTATAAAACAAATTGTATTTTAAATAAAATTTATTTCATTTTTAAAACAGTTTTTAATAAGAAATTAATGAATTATTATATAAATGAATGAAAACTATTATTAAATGAAAAAATAATTTTTATTAAAAACTTTTTGAAATAAAAGGTTAAAACTATTTCATGTGAGGAATGAATGGTAAAATATTTTGAAAATTTTTATTCAATTCAAAGATTGCTTCAATTGAAAGCGAATTAGAAAATCACATAAAATATTAAAACTTTTTTAAATTTCAATAACTTTTACAAAATATTACTATAACTGAAATGTCGAACGCATTCAACAGTCAGTCAATGGTTTGCTATTGTCTGTGATCTCTAATAGTCTTTAGAATCCAATCGATTTGATGTGAGACTCTGACATAAGTTGCCACTCCTTTATAGCAGTCATATTTATCCCTTTCAAAGCCAGCTGTTGACAGAATGCCCAGAAGTAGTGCCCGGTTATCATGGAACTGCCACATAGCACCGCCAGAATCGCCCTATCAATCGATATAACATTTATCACAAATATATAAAACAAAAAACATTTTCAAAATTCAAACAATTGTTTTGTGTTTAACGAACTCTTCATACAAAATATGGTTAAACACATCGCTATTGTTTGAGACGTTCTTAACTAATGTCAACATATTCTCAATGTCTGTCATTCACTGTAAACCCCATTTACCGGACATATAAGATTTTTTCCTTCGACGGGATCTGTATTAATAACGCGGTTTTCTATCGACTCCACTATCACCCGATAGCCCATCTGTAAGCCAACGTCTTGCTTATCTGCCATTCCCCAACCAGCCACCTGTACATAGCCTTTATATGGCTCTTTGTAACCCTTTTCGGGCAAACAGATTGGGTTTGGCGTAAATGTCGTCGAATTGTGTTCTCTCGCAAACGATATCTTCTTCGACAGCCATAACAGTGACAGGTCATTGACCTGAGAGGCCGGTAGACTGTGGACATACAATGCCAACAAATGAGCAAAACTTATGCGATGACGAATTTTAGGGTTAAAAACGTGAATATATTCACTATATATCATATACAGCTGTTATGTCCAAGGCGCAAGTTTGGGCGCAAACGAAGAAACTTCATTTATAATCATTTTTAAACTTTTGAGTAACTCTTAAAAATTTTCACAACAAAAGTAACACATATTAATATAGGGAGTAATTCAACAAACATATAAATACTGAAAAGGGGCACAAAAAAGTGATGATTTTTGTTGACAAACAATAACCTGAGAAAGGGGTATATCATAAATAAAGTCTCTATCTTTCACCCCCTACTTGCGCCTTGGACATAACAGATATACAGGGTTTACAATATTTTTGTAATACTTTTATGAATTTTATTACATTTATTTCCAACAAAAAAATTGGAAAAATATAAAAATAAATCATAAAAGTATTTATAAAAACATTTGTTAATAATTTGGTCAAATATTCAATGTTTTTATCCCTAAATTCCGTCACCGAATAAATATTGCTCACTCGCTGGCATTGTATGCAACTTTGTTTGGATGAAGGAATGCCTGTCGCACAGTATACGCCTTTCCCCATCTATCCAGTGTCTCCTTTCCATACCCAGGGTAGACAACTATTTCCTCATTCGACTCACTATTTTGAGGTAAAATTAATTAATGAATTACTATTGAATGGACGTATATGTCATACTCGGCACAATGTCCTGCACTTAACACCCATTCCTCATCAATGATGACCCCGGTGCAATGACCACCAAATGGTATCTCTATTCCAAACCTTTATAACATATTCTCTTTTCATAATTATTGAAAACAACATTAAATTCTTACACTTTAGGCTTCATATGAAGGAATACCACCCAGGGTGCTTCACCTGCTGCCACATCCCTGGCCGATGACATCTCATTCATGGTATTTGTGTGCCATTTAAAGCACAAATCCATTGATCTCTTCAACGAATTCTTCGTTAGTCCACAAAACGTTGAGTTTATTTCCCTATACTTTCCAATCAAATGGTTTTGTGTTTCAATCAATACTAATATTATTAATGAAATAGAGTTTTGTTTTAATATATAATTATATTTAATATAATATTTATACCAAAAAGTGTTGTTATAATCACTATTGAATACATGACAACAATCTCTGTATTTATTCAAAAGTTTTGATTCAAAAGTATTTATTCAATGAATCAAAACATACATAAAATCAATGTTAATATCGTTTATATATTAAAATAATTTGATCTCAAATAGAGAGCAGACTTTAATCCCTTATTCTTAGGTTCTCTATAAGAGGTCTGAAAAAGTCATGACAGCTCCTATAGTTCGACTATATTCCCACATTCAGCCCCTCGTCATCTTAGTTAATGCTGGCCATCAAAAGGTTGTGTTTAAGGGTATACAATTGAAATAAAAGGAACGGTAAGGGAATGGTTGCAAACAATTATACAACTCTCGAATCTTGTCTTTAAAGAATGGCATCGAATATTAAATTACATTTTCATACATTGATTGCGATATTCAAAGACTCATTGATTCTTGTATTGGATTTCATATAAGATTTCAATAAATAATTTTAATTTTCGGTAGCGAGTGTTGTCTGGAGGATAGGGAGGACTGGAGGATAGGGATTTTCAATAGAAAATCTATAGGTTTAGGGCTTATAATGGGTTGATATCTATTATTTCAATAGGAATTACATTTAAAATGTGGTTTTGAGCGCAGTTTTGATGAGAGATAACTCAATAAAAGCAACAAATATTCAATTATTATAAAGTAATTCAATTTTATTGAAATTCTATTAACAAATAAAAAGTGTATTTTTGTTACAAAAGTTTTATAATATTTTAATTATAATTCAAAACATTCTTAACATAACTAATAGTTTGTTAACATTTGATTTCAAACAAACAAATTCAGAATCCTTTTGATGAAATTGGAGAAAGCATTGAACAAACCCTCCCCATCACCAGGGTTAGTTTCGGAGCAGGAGTTGGGCTAAATATTCCCGAAATTGTTTCAAATACCGTACCCAATATACCAGGTGCCACAGGCCGAATCATACCCTGGGTCCTCACACAACTCTCGACCAAAAATTTTTGTTCGCGGGTATGTCCGCGGTCAGGCCATAAGCACCTGTAAATAAATTAATGTCAATTAAAATAAGTCTTTTGTATTGAAAGAGATTTAATACAAAAATGAATAACAATTTTAATAATTTTCGAGTTTTTCTTACTTTGATTTCAATAATCAATGCCTTCTTTGGCACTGATATCGCAATATAATTCTCAATGAATTTTGCATTTCATTTCAAACAGTATTTCAATAAATAATAATTTTATATATTATTTACTTTTAAGTGATTTAATTTTTTTATTATTCTCTTTTACAAAAGAAAATGAGTTTTAATTCATTTTTATATTTTTTAACGAAAAACAAAACAATTTTGAAATTTTACAAAATATTGCTTCAAATGAAATGTCGAACGCATTCAACAGTCAGTCAATGGTCTGCTATTGTCTGTGATCTCTAATAGTCTTTAGAATCCAATCGATTTTTTGTGAAACTCTGACAAAATGTGACACTCCTGTCCCGCAGCTATAATTATCCCTTTCATCGTTGATTGTTGATTGAATGCCCAGTAGTAGTGCCCGGTTATCATGGAACTGCCACATAGGACCGCCTGAATCGCCCTATCAATCGATATAACATTTATCACAAATATATAAAACAAAAAACATTTTCAAAATTAAAACAATTGTTTTGTTTAATAAACAACTCATTTATAGTCTGATAAACACATCGCTATTGTTTGAGACGTTCTTAACTAATGTCAACATATTCTCAATGTCTGTCATTCACTGTAAACCCCATTTACCGGACACATGAAGTTCTTTCCTTCGACGGGAAAAGTATCAATTACTCGGTTATCATCACTTTCCGATATCACTCGATAACCCATCTGTAAACCGACGTTTTGCTTATCCACCTTTCCCCAACCAGCCCCCTGTACATAGCCTTTATATGGCTCTTTGTACCCCTTTTCGGGCAAACAGATTGAGTTTGGCGTAAATGTCGTCGAATTGGGTTCTCTCGCAAACGATATCTTCTTCGACAGCCATAACAATGACAGGTCATTGGCGTGAAAGCCCGGACGAAGTTTTCTGTCAAAGTTTGGATGAAGGAATACCTGTCCCACAGTATACCCCTTTCCCCATCTATCCATTGTGTCTTTTCCATACCCAGGGTAGACAACTATCTCTCCCGGATCACTAAATAGAGGTAATATTTATTGAAGAAATACTATTGAATTGTCGTATATGTCATACTCAGCACAATGTGCTGCACTTAACACCCATTCCTCATCAATGATGACCCCGGTGCAATGACCACCCAATGGTATTTCAATTCCTAGACTTTAATAACATATTTTCTATTAATAAATATTTTGTTTCATTGGAAATAACATTAAATTCTTACACTTTAGACTTCATATAAATGAACACAACCCAGGGTGCCTCACCTGCTGCCACATCCCTGGCCGATGACATCTCATTCATGGTATTTCTATGCCATTTATAGCACAAATCCATTGATCTCTTCAACGAATTCTTCGTTAGTCCACAAAACGTTGAGTTTATTTCCCT
>JAQIXR010000392.1:0-29422 GCA_034700825.1 Quadroppia sp. Gr-Ori-00064 | reverse complement strand
GTGTCCTCAAATACAGCCGAATAAAGTACTTGTGTTCCTAAACCCGTGTCCAGTCATTCCCCGAAACAATTACGAACTACCGGTTCGTAACAATTGTTTTTCGAAATATTTTTTGCCTAATTATAGTCAATACTTAAGTAAAATGTTTTTTAATTGAATTTTTTTTTATAAGAATTAGTAATTGAATTAATCTGAAAATCATTGGATTTCATATGAGTGCCAGTGTTTACACATAACACATACAGTACATTATGAGCCAAAAGTCCTCGTTATGGCTATTAAACCGTAATTCCTATGCATTTGATTGTGTATACAATATTTCATGAATAGTAAAGTAATTCACAATTCAATCATATTTTCATTATTACAATATTTTTGATAAATTATTACATTTCCTGAAACTGATTAATATTTAGACAATTGTATGACAAAAGCTCAGGAAAACATATGTTCAGACTGTGGGACACAATTTTGATCGCTTCAACAAAACCTTATTATTATATAATCACAAAATCTATTCAAAAATCCAAAATACATTCATTTGATTTTTTGACGGATAATCGTCTGCAGAAAAGCTGATCAAACATTGAATTTTTGTAAATATATGAACAAAAATGAACTCAATTTTATTTATCGGTCATTCAAATGAAATAATTATCATTTGATTAACTATTTTTATGTTATTTTTTGCTATTTTGTTCGTATTCTCTCTCAATATATTCAACTAAAATGACATTAAATCACGAATTGTATGAAAAAATTCAAAAAACATTATAATTATGGCATTATTTGATATGAATGAATGAATGAGAAAAAGAATTTTTTTATTAATTTTTGTTATCATTTAATTAACTTTTAAGAGCACAGGTATGTTTGGAATGAAAGTGGTGTATAGCCATAGGTGTGCTTGAGATGAGTGTATTGAAAGTCATTTTTATTACTTAAATAAAATTGTTTTTCAATGTCTTTGAGTGACCGCTCGGTCGTCATCGACGCGGAACTGGATGTGAGTGTCGGGTCATCTGAGACTAAAGATATTGCAATGGATTTACTGAATATTTTATATTTTCATTGATTTGAGATATACTCACAAAATATTTGTCAGAGAATTCTTTAGTATTATATACACTATAATGAAAAATATGGATATATTTAAGACTTTATTTACATTTCTATCAATATTTGCTGTCTTTGAAGAAAAACTATTACTGAATAAAAAAATATAAAACTTTCATATTTTTCATAAAATTCATATATAAATAATATCTGAATTGAAATTATTTTTTCAAAAGTTTTTATTTGAAACTCGGATTTAATTCTGAATTTTAAATAATATTAAATAAATAAAAATAACATAAATTCAAATATATTTTGAAAATTGAAAAAATATTTTCATAAATAGAAAGAAAAGTTTTATTTTGCTTTTAATCCACTTTTCAATTGTGTTTAAAAATCTTTAAGTCTTTAAATATTGGGCCAATTATTGGGAATTATCTCAAAGTCTTATTATCATTGAATTCATCTTTCATTTGGTTATAGTGTCTATCAATTGATGTCCAATTGAATGTCCAATCAATTGAACTGTTTTCAAATCATATGATAACTGAGAGATTGTTTCCCAACAATCGGTTAATTATATTTTAACAGAGATTTTACTTTAAAAATAAATTCCGGAAAATATTTTTGATTTCAAACATCTGATACCCTATTATATGAAGGGATATAACTTCAAAGATAAAGGTCATTTCACGTCAGTTGAAGGAATCCTTTTGTTATTGTTTTAGAGTAAAGATTATTATACTTTAAAATATAAGTTGACTTCAAAAGGATTACAAAAAATATTGACGAAAAATACAAAAATCTGAAACTTTTCTATTAGTGTTCGTAAGGTATGATATAATACAAGTGCCGCACAGTTATTGTAAATGACATTACGGTTAGTTTTGTCGGCAAAAAACAGTTCTCAACACATGATTCAGTCCTTACATAAATTATTACCAATTATTATGGACTGAAATAAGGATTTTGTGGTCAAGAAATGACTGCACATCACAACCAACGGACATATTATTGAATTTGGATTAATTGTATTCATTATTGTTCACAATCAATAGCTACCTCTTATCGCATGCATACCAGCGCTGAGCAAAGAAAACAAATCATATTTACAAACATTAGACAAAAGATAATTTTGCCAAAAATGAGGTTTTGGACCAAAATTTGGTGATTTATTCCCATTGTTTCCTTCATATTACACTTGATTCGTTGAAATCCTTATGATATTATCGATCAATACATGAAGTTTTTCTAAGGATTTGTTCAGACAGTGAATAAAAATACAATATTTTGACAACACATGTAAATTCAGGGGATATTGAGCACAAAAAATATATTGAATCAAAGAAATCCTTCTTTTTTACACTTCAATGAATGTTGTAATAAATGAAATATTTTTATCATATAATAATATAATATAAATTTGATTCTAATCTCAAATAAATCCTTCGATAGGTTTCATACAAAACAAAGTTCTTCAAAATATATAATGATTTGAATTATATATTATTTGAAATATTTTTCTACAAAAATCTTCTAAAACTTTGAGTGCATTTTGAAAATTAATGATTTATTAAAAAATAAATAATTTATTAACGAATTTTATAAACAATATTATATAATATAACATATATTTATGCCATAAGTCTTTCTTGTGTTAAAGCCGTTAATGTTTAGCAAAAACAACATTCAATATTGAAAAGTAATGCCTATCATAAAAGGGGACATAAATTTGTGATAATATATTATTTAAGGGGAGATATTGTCTGAGATATCGTTGAACTGAAAATCTCTTTATAATTCCTTATATTCTGTTTCACTTCATTTTTATTAACAAAACCCTTTATATTCTTTTGGCCTCTCATTTAAATAGCATTTAATGTTTTTAAATAAAATCACAAAATTTATAATATTTATAATAACTGCTAATAAATGTGAATCCATTGAGTCTAATAAAAAAGAAAAATTATGAATTTTTGCGATTTCTTTAGCTATTATTTTGTGCCATAAATAACATTTCACACATAAAAAAATATTCTTAAAGTTTTTTGTTATTCAAATACATTTAGGGTTTGTTTTAAGATGTAATTCAATGTAAAGTAGTATAAAAATTGAAATAATATTGAAAAATAGGGAGAAATGCCTAAAAATAAGTGATATATATCTATAACGAGTTTATTAAATCGAAATAAACCAAAAGTTATATAAAAAAATTGAAACATTATTTATAAAAATTTGTATTTTTATGATTCTTTGATGAGAATATAAATCACTAATTGTTTTATCGCTAAAAACTATTTCAACAAATTTATTATTAATGCAATGATTGTAAGAAAGTGTGATATATTGAAAATTGGAAATACTTTTGAAATTGTATTTCATATGAAATATATTTTTGATAAATATATAAAAGTAAAGCAATTTATTCACAAATTTATCATTTTATGTCAAATCGACATTATTTTCAGTTTAATGGATTGTCGATAAGTTTTTGATTTATATTTGGTTTTATTTTATTTTTAATAACAGAATATTTTCTGAAGAAAGATATTTTTTAGGCAAAAGTGTTTATTCATTAACTTTTTCTATTATTAATTCAAAAAAGAGCCAAATTTGCAAAAATCTATTGCAAAGTCATTAATGAATGGATGGCATGAATAAAGAACAACACTTTAATCCACTCATGCCTTATATTGCCTTATATTAGATAATTGGATAAAATTATGAGTATTTTGGATATAAAGACCAAAAGGAAATTATTAATAAGTATAACAATGTTATGAACAGCAAAACCATTGAGTGATCTTAAGATTCAATTTTTCACTTCATTTGATTTGCTTTCAATAACATTGTTAAAGAATAGCTATTTTTGTCCGAAAGCAATGACAGAAAATGTAAAGATTTTTTCGATAGAGTTATGTCATGTTTAGCTCCAATACTGTAGGCATTGATGAAAAATACTTGCAATATATAACAAAAAATAAATTTTGTAATGAATTGAGATTTTTTATCATATATGCGATGCAAATGTCTATACAAAAGTGCATCCAATCTTGTATTGAAATCGATTGTGAAGAGCGGGTGCCTATGGTTTGATGAATTGCTGACTTGAGTTGATTGCCATTCATTAGATAATTGTGATCAATGGGATGACCCCTAGAAGTGGCTATTCCTCTATGTTAGCACAGACACTGTTACAGCACCCGCACTGCCAGCATATAAGCGACGAATAGAAAATGTATGAAAACATTATTCAATATAAAATTGATTGATTGAAGTTTATGAAAGGAAGGGCCAAAACGGCTCCTCTATTATTGCTATTTTTTTGCCTTCAATTTTATTCACAAGTTTTTTGTATGCATTGAAGGCTTTGAAGGTATTGTATGTATTAATAAGAACTGATAAAACACTGTATTATATAATATCCAAAATGATTGTCAATATTCTGTATATTTAATCGATATTAAAATTCGTTTCCAAACCTCTCCCCTAACGTCAACGGGTGGGAAAGGGTCTAATTTTGAGAAAATTTATTGATTATTTATTGAGATTAAAAAGCTATAAGACTTTGATAACTGTACAAGGACATCTCATTTATAGACATTGCTATCAAATGTAGAAAATAGTTTTCATTTAATATGAATTTAATTATTTGTAAATGAATTGGTTTCACATAATATGAGAAACACTTCACACATTTTACTGATAAAAATGTGATTTCTATTAACTAATGAGTAAAATAAAATCATAACAAATATCGATAAATGTGTTCAACTGTTTGCGATCGACGACTAAATGGACTGAAAATGATATTCAAATCGTATCACAAATTATTATTATTATTATTTGAATGACTTTCGATGTAATAGATTTGAGCTCAATATCAATGATAATGATATTGATTATAACTTAGTTTTACTTTCAATTTTGATAACGTTCTCCACATTTAGTGCTGTAGTTATAGTATGATCTGTTGGGAAGTCGTTTTTCCAACAGTGCTCTCAGAATAATCGCAATAATGATAAACCGCTTTTCATCTGTTCATCGATTTTTTGGATCTTTTCTGCAGTACTTTTAGTGATGTTCCCACTATCGAGTCATACCTTTTGCCAGAATATCAAAAAAGTAAAGTTAACCACAATTGCAGTGACACTAAACCATACAATAGCGCACTCGCCATATATTCCCAAACCTGTGCCAACACTTCACACACAACAACCCATATCTGATTGTGTCGTATATCCGATCCTTTTGTTTCATTTCACGTCTAATCCCCTCTTTATATCAAACATGTCATCTATAGTGGAAAATCTGTTATCATTTTAGGACAAAATCCAATCCAAAAATTCAATCATTAATTGAATAATTGGTAAACAGAAAAGTAATGTCTTTTCAAACAATTCAAACAATAGAAAATAAATCCCAAAAATACACCTCAAGTAAAACCAATCACAATATTCTCATTTAAATGAAATCAATTTCTCATTTCAAACAATTTTATCCAATTTTATCATACAATCAATATCTGAGAAACGAATGTAATTTTGATCTCAATATCGATTATAATGTTATAAAAAATTTTACAAAATTTATAATTTAAATAACAATTCCTTTAGGCGTTCAAAAGGGATGACAATTATATACATTTATTTATTGTTATTTTAAATTCATTTTTCTTCAAATCCTATTTAATAGTCTTCGGCAATATTTGAATATTATGTGAATCTAATGTATGTCCAAAACTAAAGAAAGTTTACATAGAATATAATATTCTATAAACTATTATATATTTTTCACTGATTTTCGTCTCAATCGTCAAAATTTTATTCCCCAAAGCATTAATTAAAATAAAAAATTTATATATTTTTATATAATATATGACAAAACATAAAGTTTTATATCGATTGAAAAGTTTTCAAATTTCAAATAAATTAATCGTATTTTTGGTATTTAATTATAATTATAAATATAAGGAAAATGTTTTAACATTACATTCTTTTGCTCTTCGTTTCAAATTAACTCATAATTCAATAAACCCTTAATTATTCAATTTTGAACATATTTAAGGGGTATTTATTAATTAATTCGCAAATATATGGTTTATATCGTTGTTGGTGTGGTTTATGTATAGCTTTAAATATAAAATGAAAAATTATTTTTAAAAATCATTATTTGAAGACAAAAAATGATATATTATTTCAAACATGTTATACATAAGGATGAAAAATACATGTAATTTATTTGTAATTTACTTGTATAATACGTATAATACGTAATTTACTGTAAAATTATAAATTTCTTACATATGTTGTCCAATGTTATTGGAAATAAGGGTTATATAAGTTGCTAATAATGTCCCAATCATTGGTTTCATGCCATCCCATAATCATTGAGATCTCTCTCAGTCTTATATAAAACTCTTCACAATATAATAGTATTTCAAAACTTACTTTGAATTCAATTAAGTTCATAAAATTCATTGCATTTTCGTATCAATAAACTCATTGAAGCAAAAATCATTTCAACGAATAATATATTCAAAAGTTTAAGTAAAAAATCTAAATTTTTTTGAATAATGAAGGAGAGAGAGAGAGAGAGAGAGAGAGAAAGTGAAGCAAAAGTAGAGTCGGAGTGAATAGTCTTTTGTATAATAAGACCCTTTTGGATGTGATCTTAAAATTTCTTAACAAAAACTCTTATTTTGCATTTGAGTCGAATATTTTAATCAAATATTTGCCTGAAATTCAATGAAATGTAAAAAAGATATTTTGATAAAATAATATGAAATGAAATGAAGACATGAAATAACAAAGACTACTAATAGTAAAAAATATAAAATATTAATAACAAATGCAAACATAAATATTTATTACTCCTTTGGTCGCTAAAAGTCATATAGGGTTTGGACTGTAGTCTAGTCTAACGGTTGGGTGTAATACACTTGGAATAAGTCCATAGATTTTGTCTGAGAAGATATAATATTGTGATTTCATTACTATTAGAGACACTTCTTGACATCAGATCTGTTGGCACAAAGACGTGATCCTCGACTCATAATCTCTAAATCGACATTCAATGAACATTTTGGCCATAATTTGTAACTCAGAGTAAAGTCATATCACATATAATACTCAAAACTTTGTAAAATGTTTTTCATTTTCATTATTACGATTTTTTTGCTCATTATTTAAGACAATATAAAAGTCAATTCAATGCTCTTCAATATTCATAATGTGTTCCAATGCCTGACTGTCCTAATGTCTATGTCCAGGACAGTCAGCCTTTGAACAGTTAGTCTGTGATATGAATTATGGAGAATTGGTACTACGATTGCATTAATTCTAAACACAACTATTCAATGATTTGCATATTATATGAAAATATATAAAAACTAATAAAATATAATTAAACTCATTATTATAAGCAGAAAGTGATTCAAACCAATAAATAATTATTTAATTCCTACAATATTTGAGTCAAAACACGTTATTGTCTCACTATTTGTTTTCTTACACTTTTGACAATGTATTTACTTTTCTCGTATATTAACTCAATTTTTTGACTTTAATTTAATTTTTTTAAGCGTAAAAATCAACAAAATATTATTTTTGAACACTTTTTCAAAGTTTATATTATTTTTAAACTAAATTTCATTTGAAAATATATACCATTTTATCAGTTATTGAAATTAATAGCGATTTTTATGAAATATTTCATTCATTTGACAATAAATAAATTGTTGAAAATAGACCTTGCTTATTGGGCTGAAACGAGATACCTGTGCTCAACATTAAACAGACTATTATTTAAAAATTCAATTTATTTATTTAAAAATCATATGATTTTTTTTGTGAAAACATCCGGTTATAAATAGTTTCAAAATTGGTTTTATATTAAATTTTAACAAAAGAAAAATTCAATTCTTATCTCAATTGTGACCAAATCTTATCAGAAATTCAATAATCATTTTTTTGAGATTTAAAACTCAATTTCAAAATCTCTTTTCAAAGAATTTTTTACATAAATATATTATTTATTCAATAATATATTGATTTCAAACATATCTTTAAACATATATTCTTCATATATTGTATATATCATCAAAACAATCTTGGTCATATTTGCATTGAACGCATTCATCAATAATTAAGATATCTTTTTGTATATAAAATATATTGAATTTTATTTAAATAAATGATTAATATTTTGTTTGTTTGAAACTCATCGAAATTGTGGTCATAGAAGACAGAGCTACTCAATGGCCAGGGGCTTATGTCAGACTCAGTTCCATTAGACAATGATAATCAATATGGGATTAATATGACCAAGATCAATACATTTCTTATTGCAATTGATTCCAATGTAACAAATATTCAATAATAAGATTATGTGAACTGAAAACTGAATCTCATTTTTGTAATTTATATGATATTTATTGAAATAAAATTGAAATTTCATTATCACTCAAATGTTTAAATATTTTTTCATTTCATTATTGATCCCAAACCCCATCGAGTCGTCTATATTGTGAACATTCAGTACTTGAAAAAAGCTATTAAAAAATGAAAGTCTATTACAACAAAAATTGTGAAAAACATATCATAATGTGAATCGTAAGACATTTTTACAGAGATTTTCATTTTGTTTGAAATTTACATAAATTCACAAAATTGGAGGAAATATAATATTATGTTAATGTTTATCACACTTTCATTTTTGAGTCATTTTTTCCTTTCCTTAAAAAACAATTTTTTATTTAAGTGCGAAAAATGATTACAGAATTTGTTTTAAACAAGACTTCAGAGGAGTTTTACACAGTTTTACAGATATGTCTCAAGACGTGAATGAAGAAAAATGTACAAAATATATAATAAACTCATTGTTTGCCACAAAAAAAAACGTATTGAAAATATCATTAGAAAAGACATTTGTCCAAACAATAGGTCTTTGGATGAAAACAATCATTAATTAACACAAAATACTTTCAAAGTTTTCTCTGATATTAAACACATTATTCAAGCGTTGTTTTTATATGAGATTTTCAATTAAAACACAAAATATTTTCATTTGAATTTACATTAAAAGAGACGTTAATCACAAAACACATTGACTTTTGATAGAGACATAACTTGAATAAAAATGATAACCTTGGTCATACAGTAGATCTAAAGCTAGATTATTTTTCATCATAGGTTTACTCATTGAAGAATACGCCAATCAAGGGTTATGTTAACAATAAGGGGTATAAAGAAAAGGTGAACGACTTTATGAGACATCTATTGCTTGTGAAATGAATGACTGAATGTTTCACTCAATGGCTTTGACATCAATTTTATGACAATTTTATTAAAATTATATCAAATTATAATTCATTTTAAGTATTGAAATGTTTTTATTTAAATGTTTATTGACTTAAATGTAAATCAAATGCAAAAAAGATGTCAAATAAGCGTCACTTTGAAGACGAAGACAATAATAGGAGCAAACGATTCATGTCTTCACATCCCATTCAATCTCATCCGGGTTTGTGTCCAACGAAGAGGCGATTATTTATCATAATTATTGGCATTTGATTTCAGTTTCACTTCAGTTGGCATTCAATCAGTTGTTGAACTCAAGACCAAAAGGCGATCACATGATAGATGAGACCAATGGTCGCGAAGACAATTGTTTCAATTGTTTGTCTAAATGTCAATCGTTTTGGATTTCATGTCATTTTTGTGAACGAAATATTTGCGACGAATGCACCTTAAGGTGCATTAAATGCAATCAACGCTTCTGTAGATTATGTGCCGTTAAGTCATACCAATTGAACGATGAAAACAATGTCGGACTTTGTCTGTCATGCAATCCATAGACCATTGAATACATGTTTTTAACTTTTATTCACTTTTTATAATCACTTTTCAATCAATTATTTGCTTTCAATCTATTTATAATTCATTGTCAATACCATTAAATATCATCAAAGTCTCAGACAATCAATGGTTTTATTCTTCGACATGTCTTTTATTGGCCATATGTTTAGTCATGAGTGGAAAGGGATGTAAAAACCAGTGGTTTTTTAATGAAAAATATTTTTTGTGATAATTGAATACAAAGTTATGTCCAAACAATTGACCAAAACTTTTGCCCTTTAATTGATCCATAATATGCAGGGGTATTGTGTGGCACACGAGTGGCGACCCCTGTGGACAGTGGTGACAGTGAGGCGATAGGATTGCACTGTTTTGACAGAAGTGAAGCCATTCAACCATTTTTAAAGGGCTGTCGACTAATCGATACATGACTTGAGAGATAACGTTATTGTGTTTTGATTTTGTTATTCATTTATTATCATTGAAAGTGTTATTCATTTTGACATTAATTATATAAACTTAGAGTTAATTTGAAAACAAATTGACGAAAAGTGTTTAATAATAATGTAATGAAATGTCAATTGAATTGAATGTGAATAAAAAGCGCCAAAACATTGCATTTTATGATAGCTTTTGGCGCAAAACAAATGCAATCAATGTTTTCATATTATAAGTGATTATTGTTTTTGTTGATTATATTGTTTTTGAATTGATTACAACCGAAGACATAGGCTTATGATGAGATGCCAGCCCTCAGGCACTCGATAAAGACCCGGTTGTCGTCAAAATTGTCTAAATTCAGCAAAACGTCAAGACTTTCGCCGAAGTCGAGCGAAGACAAGAAAAATGAGTCAAATATGAAAACAAGTCGTTATAATAACTGCAATAAAAGTATCGATGATTTGAATTATAATAAAAATAAGTTTTTGGTTAAAGACAACAAAAAATGCAAAAATAAGAAACGATTAAAGAAATCGATTAATAGGTCCTCAAAATCAAAGACAAAATGTAAACGTTTTTCGCACAAAAAGAATAAATTCAACAAATTATCCAAAATTAAGACAAATTATAGCAAATTATGTGAATCTCGAGATGTTTTACCACAAATCAAATCCAACAAAAACGGATCAAATGCTATATTGAATGGTCTGAAGAAATCCTCGTTTGATTCGATGCCTGTCTTTGGTCTCAACCATAACCTCAACGCCAGTAATGATGTCTCAGATCTGTTGAACACTTCCAACAGTAATACTAATCAATTGAATTATTTGGAAACGAATGACAACAAATATGAAGACGTTTGGAACAAATCCATTGATTTTTATTGTAATGAATCCATTGATTCACAAACAAATGGTTTCATTCAAACCATCGATCAATCGATTGGTAATAATTTTGACAATCATTTGATCCATAATTTGAATGATAATAACAATGAATTCAATGTAAATGAAAAGAGAGTACAAATTGACTACAATTCATATAACTCATCGTATTGTCCATCAAATGAAGATTGTATTGATTGGGATCAAATGGATCCATATTTTTTCATAAGAAGTTTGCCTCCACTCACGCCAGAAATGCGTTCCCGATGTCCAGCACTACCCCTGAAGACAAGAAGTTCGCCAGAGTTTACACTCGTCTTGGATTTGGACGAAACGTTAGTTCACTGTTCTTTGACTGAGTTGTCGGACGCGACCATCACTTTTCCGGTCAACTTTCAAGACAATGAATACAAGATCTTTGTTCGCACCCGACCTTACTTTCGACAGTTCTTAGAAAGAGTGTCAGAACTGTTTGAAGTGATTTTATTCACGGCCTCTAAGAAGGTCTACGCCGACAAACTTCTTAACCTTTTGGACCCGAACCGCAAACTCGTTAAGTAAGTGAACCATTGGTTTGGGTTTTATTTGAATGAATTGTTATTCAAATGAATTGTTTTTTATTATCAAAAGATTCCGACTCTTTCGGGAACATTGTGTTTGCGTTTCCGGTAATTACATCAAAGATCTGAATATATTGGGCCGGGATTTGTCCAAAACAATTATCATCGATAACTCTCCGCAGGCTTTCGGATATCAAGTAATCCATTGTTTAAGAAATAATTGTTTTATTCCTTTGTTTTGTCCAACAGTTGGAGAACGGAATCCCAATCGAGAGTTGGTTTGTCGACAAAACTGATTCAGAATTACTTAAATTGATTCCATTCTTAGAAAATCTCGTTTCAACGGTAAGTCTTGTTTAGAAGTTATTATCTTTTTTCACTGAATGGATGTCTTGTGTTCGACCAGAAGGAAGACGTAAGGCCTCACATATGCAATAAATACCACAACCAGTCGTGTCATACATTGGCGCCAATCCGTTGATTGCAATTGAGATGACATTTGATTTGATTTGCTTTTGATTCGCAACTATTGTTTGCTTTAATATTAAGTGCATTATTATTATAATTAATATTATTATAATTATTATTATCTCAATTGAAATACAATTTAACGTTTCATTCGATAATCAAATGTTTATTAACATTACATAAAAATGTTTTTCATTATAATTGTTGTAATAATTGTTTTGATTATTTAGATATTGATTTGATGTTTAGATTAAGTTTTCATTTAATATGACTATAAGTGTTGTGTTTTTCATAAAGTTTTACTCAAATCAAACATTTTTTACTTAAATTTATTGGTTTATGAATTCAAATATATATCAATAATTGTATTATTTATTGAATAATGTCTGAAATCATTGATTATATCATAAAATATACTAAAAATATATAACGAATTAATATATAAAATATTCGACAAAATATATGTTAACTTATATTACATATTATACAAACAGATCGACTTCTAGTCAGTCATCGCTTGTAAGCTATGAAACAATTGCCATATTTTCGATGTTATAACCATTTATTGATCTCTTTGTTGTTTTCGAAATAAAAGACACTTTTTTGATCATTTAGTCAACCATTCATTGATTTTATGAAACCATTTCAATATATTCACCAATTGTTTCACTTTTGACGAGTCTTTCATTTGATGGTTCCGTTCGTCTCTAAGACAATACAATCACAACATATGTCTTGAATTTGAGATTAACTTTAATTTCAATTAAATTCAAACGAAATTTACATAAAATGAATTCAAAACTAAATTTTTAATTAATAATACAATTGAAAACAAATATATATTTTATAACTAATTGCAAACCAAAGGGTGTGTAAGGGTTAGAAGCGACCCAAGGGTGTGATCTAATACCTGTTGGCATAGTCCCAGTTGTCATATACCCCTGACTTGATCTGTTTGTCGAGATTTCTGTACAGTTTGTTGTTCTCAATGTGTTTGTCTCTGGACTTCCTGTGCATCCAATCCTGTTTGAGATGTCTTCTCATCTCATATGGCACCAAATGTTGGCCTTCTTTGTACAGGTCCTCCAGAATGGTGTCGGGATGCATGGGGTGGAGGGGCGGAAGGGGGCGTTCGGAGCCATTCACGAACAGACGCCATTTGGCGGCCAATAGAGACCAAACACTTCCATACGATTGTCTTGTAATCAATTTTGTCATTACAGTGACTGTGATTAAAGTGTTTAATGGTTTGCAAATACCTATTGACTGTTGGCTTCAGTGTCTTCAATGGCAATAATTTCGTTGTCTTTTGCAATGAAGACATTATTGGTTTTGAGAATTGATTACAAATTCAATCAATTATTTAATTGTTATTTACTTTACTTTTTTGTATTCATTTGAAAATATGTTTCACAAATACATTGAAATCACAATTTATTCATATATTTGTCCCCTTTTTCTCAACTGTCAAACAATGTCAATGTTCTCAAACATTGGTTTCAATTGATTTGATAATACGTTGTCTTTGAATGGCATCCACTCTATGTGTACGACATCTATAGGTACACATAAATACTAAAATGGTTTAGTGTTGCTGTTCTAAATATTATGTCCTTGATCACTTGAAGAGATCACTTCGAGATATGACTTATATTGAAATTATTCAAATAAAAGATCTGTCACAATCATATCACCATGATTCATTCCAAGGTTGTCTAGCAATTACAATATCCGTCAATTGAGTGCATCATTGATTAGCACTTTATGAATGCATTCGTTAATCAAATGATTATTATATTGAATATTATCTGTCATTTCATTGCATATGAATTCTTGTCAAATAATTCGCATTTCAAATGAATTATTTATAATAAAAATTAATGAATATAAAAATGCTAGCATATGACCAAGGTATAGTTCAATGGTGGGGTACTTTTCGTCATATTTTCAAGTAATTACAATTCAAATGAATTTATACTAAAATTAAATGTTTTATTCGACTTATAATGAGTTGAAATGATATCCAAATGATAGCCAAAAAACAAATGAAAACAATGTTTGAGTAAAAAAAAGTTTTTTAATTCACTTCAAGATTGAGATCAAAGTTTGAAAGCTATGTCTTTTCATTGACTAAACCCATTGTCGTCGATCTCTACAACTATTTCATTCATTAATACATTATTGCTTTCATTCAAATATTTTAGTCAAGAATAACATTAAATATCTAAAAAACTGATGAAATATAACCATTGATTGCATAAGATTTCAATCAAGTATTTGTTTAGCCCCTTATGTCCGTTGCGAACCCCCTGTCATCGATGTTATGCACAAATAGTGTAATCAATAATTGGCTGAAAATATTTATTTAATATGTTTTGAATGCAATATGTTTTGAGTGAATGAATGACTCAATCAATGATAAGGGACTCGAATGTCATAAATAACATAACAATGTTTGTGAATGTGAGCTATGGATCACACGTGCACTAAACCCATATGTGTTGTGCCATAGAGTGAGCGGGGACTGTGAACAAGGACAGTGAGCAAGGACATTATCGCGATATTATTCACATGAATGGCATTTAATCTGAAGTAAGTTATGTTAAACACATGTCATTAAATGTGATTAAAATCTCAATTATTTTCATGTTTTAATACAAACTCAAATATTTTCTCTCAAATGATTGCAAATAGTTTTTGATATATTTTTTTGTAATAATTTATTTGTCTTTTCAATGATTGACTGAAAAGTGTTTAAACATATTGTCGTTAATCAGTCGTCAATACAAGAGATAAAACAAAAGGTATTTATGAATGCATTTCAATACTAAATGCCTTTCAGTTAAACATGAGTTTATCTAAACTTTTTTTCTCATTTAAACACTTTTTTCACTATTGATTGAAGCGTTTAATTGATTGAATCGATGGTCAAAATGGACAACGAATTGGTCAAACAGTTTGTATCAATTGGTTTGAGTGAAGACAAGGCGAAGGAGACCATCAAAAACGATGGTCTCAGCAAAACATTGGATGAACTGATCGTCGAAACCAATAAATACTTGAATACAAGCAATGGTTTGAACAAATCGATGGGAAAACTCTTATATCAAACGGCGACTACCATTAAGACACAGATCAGACACCATTTGCCACTTCTTGTCCAATATATCGCTAAAGAGATGATCGATTCGGAGGTGAAGTTGACGGCAGCCATCGATTACTTGATGTCAAGCACTTCCAAACAGATCAATATCAGTGAATTCGAGACCAGTTGTGGAGTTGGGGTCACTGTTAGTGAAGAACAGATCAAAGATTGTGTCAAATCTGTTGTCGAAAGACATAAAAGCCATTTAATTGAAAAAAGGTTTCGTTTTAATTATGGACTCATTTTGTCTGAGATAAAGAAGACATTGAAGTTTGCCGGCGGAAAGGACATCAAAGTCGAGGTCGACAGACAGGTCCAGGAACTACTGGGCCCGAAGACAGAACAGGATTTGGCGAAACCGGCGAAAGAAAAGTCTAATAAAGTGGTCAACGATTCAAAGAAGACTGCAATCAATGAACCGATGGATTCGACCGACAATTGTCTGAATTTTATTGAATTACTCAAAAATAAGACACATTTGCATAAAGTTGGAGACAATTACAAAATGGATGGCTATGTCATCACCGATAAGACACACCAACTGTTGGCCGAACACCTGAAGGCGACCGGCGGTAAAGTTATGACACGATTCCCTCCCGAACCCAATGGTCTTCTACACATTGGTCACGCGAAGGCCATTAATGTCAACTTCGGTTACGCCCAGGCCTTCGATGGCTTCTGTTATCTTCGATACGACGACACGAATCCAGAGAAAGAAGAAGAAAGATTTGTTCGAGACATAAAAGAGATAATCGAATGGTTAGGATATAAACCATTTAAGATCACATACTCTTCTGATTATTTCGACCAGTTATATGAATACGCGATTCAACTCATTGGTAAAGACCTGGCGTATGTCTGCCACCAAAAGCAAGATGAGATCAAAGGCTTCAATCCTCCTCCCAGTCCATGGAGGACACGACCCATCACTGAAAGCCTCAAACTCTTTGAGGATATGAAGAATGGAAAGGTAGAAGAAGGACAGGCGACCCTTCGAATGAAATTGACCCTCGAAGAAGGAAAGGTAGATCCCGTGGCCTATAGGATAAAGTTCATCGAACATCACCGCACAGGCAATAAGTGGTGTATTTATCCGACATATGATTACACCCATTGTTTGTGTGATTCAATTGAAAACATTTCTCATTCTTTGTGTACAAAAGAGTTCCAAACCCGCCGTTCCTCCTATTATTGGTTATGCAATGCACTGGACATCTACTGTCCGGTGCAGTGGGAGTACTCCAGACTTAATGTCAGTTATACTGTCGTCTCAAAGAGAAAGATCGCAAAACTCATTGAACACAAGATTGTGTCCGATTGGGACGACCCGCGACTCTTCACTCTGACAGCTCTCAGACGAAGAGGATTTCCGGTCGAAGCTATCAATTCATTTGCGACTAAAATGGGTTTAACGGAAGCGTTGACTTGTGTCGACCCCCATATGTTAGAGGCTTGTGTTCGAGATGTCCTCAACACGACTGCTCCCCGAGCTATGGCCGTATTGAATCCATTGAAGATTCGAATTACTAACTTTCCTTCAAAGACGCCTTTAGTTCCCATTTATCTCGAAGTACCGGACTTTCCATCGGATCCGAACAACACATCAAAACATTTGATACCTTTTGAACGCGATGTCTATATTGAAAGAGAAGACTTCATCGAAGAGACGGAAGACCGAAGTTATAGACGATTAACATTGAAACAAAGGGTTGGTCTCAAACACACGGGTTATGTGATTGAAGTGATGAGAGTATTGAAGACTAATGACAACCAAATTGAAAGTCTTGAAGCCGTGTGCCATAAGGCGACTGACGTCGAGAAACCCAAATCATTCATCCATTGGGTGTCGACGCCTATCATATGCGAAGTTCGTATTTATGAGCGTCTATTCAATCACAGGAATCCCGAGGACCCGAACGAAGTGCCCAATGGTTTCATAAGTGACTGCAATAGGGATTCATTGACTGTCATCAAAGAGGCTTTTGTCGACACTTCCGTCAAATACGGCAAACCTTACGACAGGTTTCAGTTCGAGAGAATCGGCTTTTTTAGTGTCGATCCCGACTCCAAATGGGGTCGACTTGTCTTCAATCGCACTCTATTGTTGAAGACAGGAAAGGATTGATGAGCACAGGTATGTATGCTTTGATGAATGGATTATTTAATAACTTATTCTATAAAAACAATTCTTTTAATCATTTATTGCTTTTGTTATTAAAAAAAATTCTTTTAAAAAACTATTTTAAAAATAATTGTATTTTTCAAAAAAGACATTCATTTCAATAAAACGGGATTTAATATAAAATAAAACAATTTATTGATTTTGTTCTCTATTTTTGTATTCATTGATTGAATTCTAGATTAAAATAGAGTTGAAATGACATTATTTGGGACTTGAGGTCAGAGGTCATAACATAATTAATTCTAAGACCAAAATAAAGTGAAAATTCATTGTTTTTACTTTTGAATAATTGACGTCAAATTATCAGTAGAAACTGACTGTCCTTTTGATGAAATGCACCGAAAGCTGAGTATCGAAGAGAGAATTAGCGTAAACTCAATTAAGTCTTAATTATATCCCAATTCTGTGTCTTTTATTAGCGTAAAAAGTTTTGAGTCCATCCCCTGAGGCGTGTCTTGTCTGACATATATCGTTGTATTGAAAACTTGATAAAACTTTTTGCCATTAATTTATTTGTATCGAAAATTCGCTCAAATTTTGCGATCGTTTCGCAAATACAATGATTTCATTGAAACTGATTTTAAAGCTTTTATTACTTTTGACTTTGAATGTGGTTTGCGATCAAACAGTTCACAGACAGACGACCAAAACTATACTCATATTAGCCGATGGTATCCGATATGACTACGTGAACGACCCGTCCCTCATCGGCTTCGGTCGCATAGCCCAGAACGGAGTGCGCGCTAAATATGTTCAGCCAATATTCCCGGCCAACTCATACCCGAATTGGTATACAATAGTGACGGGTAAGTGAACTCAACCGTTCTCTTCGGCTTCAACTCTTGGACGCAGTGTTTGTGTGAACTTCCTGTAAAAGACTTACTGTTAAACTAACCCCAAAACCCACTAACCTTTCTATAAGTGATTCCATACTTTCAGTATTGCTTTCGAGTTTTGAACTCATTTGCCTCACATTCGGTCCAACACTAGACATGTGGTCATCGTCTTCATAGCATTTGATCTCACTTTCGTTCACATCATATCTTCACTCAATTTTCTTATATATTAATCAACTTTTTTCTATCAAATAATCTCTAAGTTTTTATATCCGAACCAAAAATGAGATCAAATGTGAGATAATTTTGAATTTTTCTTTCTATGAATTTGTTTTCATTTCTAAAAGTGAATAACATTTTAAGTCTCGAATCCTATAATCTTTTTCTGATCCCCTCTTCACTAATGATTCAAAATTGTAAGAAAATTTTCACTTATGTTCCGATGGTTTGTGACCTCTTTTGATGAAAGTCTTTGCAAATATCTTAGAGTTTCGCCAAAAGAGGTCAAACTGTCAATAATTAGTGATAATATGACTTCTGTTCTACACTTGGATTTAAGTTCAAACCAATAGTAATAACGATTTACATATAATTACTGTATATTAAAATTAATATAAAAATTCAATATTAGTTCACATTTAAAAACGATAATTAACTTTGAAGTCAATTAAAGTTTTTTTTTATTTATTCAAAAATATTTTTCATTTGATTAGCTTTTGGTTCACAATTGGTTTGAATTAATATTATTTTCAATTCATTTATTCAGATATTGTTTGAATGAAAGTTTGGTTTATTTTAATCATAGCTGCGAAACAACATTTAGTTATACAATAACTTACTATTTATATAGCATTTCATGATTTGTGCCAAACATTAAAAGTTATTAAAAGTTTTTAATTTTGATTATCTTTTGTAAGAAAAGTATTTTCATTTTTATTGAAGATAATGAAAACATGTATTGAATTGAATGCACTTTTCATTAGTGTTTCCTAATTTAGATCACAAAAGGAAACCTTTTTTCAATTCAATCATTAAATGAACTCTTTTTGACAAAAGGTCTTTACGGTGAAAGTCATGGAATGGTACAGAACTTTATGTACGATCCAAAGGAAAAGGACTTATTTTTGATGGCTCCGCACCCGAACGCCTCCCATCCCCATTGGTGGAACGGGGCTGAACCCATTTGGGTGAACGCAGAGAAACACGGACTCAAAACTGCTGTCTATTGGTGGGACGGGTGTCAGATCAAGATCAAAGGCAAGGAACCGACCCTTTGCCTGGATTATCAGAGCTACTGGACGTGGCCCAAACCCATTGAGGACACTACCAATGCTTTGCTCGAAATACTCGATAACTTTCAGTCAGAGGAATGGCATTTAGGTCTCGTATATTATGAGGCTATCGATGCAATGGGTCATGCGTTTGGCTCCGAGTCCGATGAGCGCAGGGAAGCGGTTCAGGACTTCGACAAGATTTTGACTACACTTCAGGACGAAATCGAAAAGAGAAATATGCAAAAAGAGGTCTAAATTTGATTTGAATTTTATTTTCATTAATTGTATGAAAAAAAAACATTTTTTTCGATAAGTTTTTCATAAATGGTTCACAAATTACAGGTGAATGTGGTTGTGGTCAGTGATCACGGAATGGTTGAAATCGATGAGAACAAGAGCACCAAAATGATTAACATTGAGAAGATCATTGATCCCGAAGACGTAGAGGTGATGCTCGACAGGGGCACCACTGCCTTCATTATACCCAAACCAAACAAGGAATCGAAAGTGAGTTCAGAGTATCTCTTGATCTGAAATGTTTTGAACAGTTAATTAGCATTGAATTGATTTCACGCTTTAGTGAAACGAACACAAAATCAAATGAAAATAAGTTCATAAAAATTTTAATACAACAGGTTTTGGAGGCATTGATTAAATCAAAGCCAAAAGGCCTAAAGTTCTATAAAAAGAGCGAAATTCCAGTCAAATATCACATCAAAAATAACCGAAGAGTTTCTCCAATACTTTTGGTCGCAGAAAAGGGATATTTTGTTAGAGGAGTGGGTATTATAGGAAATAATTGCTTTTCATTGCAATTAATTCTGTCATTACTTTGTGTTCAGTTTCCACAGGAGTCTAAAACCAAACCAGTTTGGGATGTGCTCTACGGGTAAGTCATTTTTTGGGCATTTTTTTACAAAAAAGTGAACTAATTTGATGGACACCTCTTTAGTGGTCATCACGGCTACGATCCGTACGATGTGGAGGAAATGCGTACAATAATGTACGCTCGCGGCCCCGGTAGGTCTTGCCATAGGAATAGTGTATTGCATTGAAATTCTAACTTTGATTTTGTATAAAAGGATTCAAAACCAATTACACATCCGAGCCCCTGATGATGACTGACCACTACAACTATTTATGTTATATTTTGGGCATTGAGGCCAAACCTAATAACGGTTCGTGGATTAAAGTCAAAGATATGACCTCGGATTCAGGTGCAAAAGCGGCCCAATTGATAACATGCAATTCAAGCCATCGCTTCAATAGAGACAACGCTTTAATAATAATTACTTTCGTTTCAATTGTGATATTTAGGCATAAGTTCTCATTCTGTGTATAATTTAAATCAATTTCTCATATATTTAAATGTCTTCACGAAATGCACAACCATTTCATCGATCGTTCATTTCTATTAAATAAAGATATAATTTTTACAGAAAAACCCCTTAAAATGATTTAATTTTAATATAAAAATTGTTTAACAATTAATTGAAACTTCAATATCGTTGACGTAATTGATGTGAAACCAATTTTATGCCATTCATTGCATTCAATCAATTGTTGACACTTTTGTTTGGTTTTTTAATTTGAATACAAATTAACTGATAATTAATTACAGTTATGTCGACCAATGATCTGCTGAAGAGCTATAGCTTAAGAGCAAGTATTCAATGCCATCCTCAAGACATCAGATGTGTGTGCGCTCTGCCGGACGGGGGGTTTGTCACCGGTTCCAGAGATATGACATCCAAAGCATACTTTCCCTCGAAGTTAGTCATTGACAGACATTTTGATTGAATTGAATTCAATGTCTTATTGTTTGACAGCAAAGGCAATGGTTTCCAAGAGGTCCAGAACTTCATCGGCTCTGAAAACTACGTTTCCTCCATATGTTGTCTCAAAACCAAAGATCAAACTTTGATTTTCGTTGGAAGTAATGATTCGGACATTCATTGCTATTCGTTGGACAGTTCTGAAGCCATTTACAAACTTCGGGAACACTCGGGAACTGGTATTAAAGTGAACACTACTTTGATTTGGTTTTTGAAAACTTTTAATTTGTTTTGTTTTCAACAAAAGTTTGTGCTTTGAGTGCAGACAATGAAAGAGCACTTCTAGCGAGTGGTTCTTGGGATCAGACCTGTCGGATATGGAGTGATAGGACGTGCAAAGCAGTCCTCATTGGACACGACGGCGCCGTTTGGGCCACGGCTTTCATTAACGGCTTAGTCATCACCGGTTCGGCTGACAAGACACTGAAATTGTGGACATTGGAGACAACCGTTGAGTGCATTATGACATTCAATGGACACACGGATTGTGTTCGAGGAATAGTTGTCATTTCTGACACACATTTCCTCTCCTGTTCTAACGACACATCCATTAGGGAATGGAATCTAAAGGGAGAACCGATTAAAGAGTTTTATGGACACGAGAACTATATTTATTCGATATCTCTTATCAATGGCCACGAGTTCGGAACGTGTGGTGAAGACAAGACCGTCAAGATTTGGTCCGAAGACAATACAACTGAAAGGCAAACAATACCACTTCCGGCAACTTCTTTATGGGCTTTGACCACACTTTCCAATAATGATATAGTCATCGGAACGTCAACCGGAAAGGCATATATCTATACGAGAGACGAGTCTTTGGTTGCAAAACCCGAGGAACAAAAGGCATTAGAAGAAGACTTATCGAAACTAACGGTTCCGATGAGTGCTATCGGAGACATCAAAGTCGAAGATTTGCCCACTTCTGACACATTGCTATATCCGGGCAAAAGGGATGGACAGACGAAGATGGTTAGGGACGGGACTAAAGTGTCTGTCCATAATTGGGACGCATCGAAGAACCAATGGATCAAAATTGGTGATGTCGTCGGAGCTCCCGGTGCTACGAATGATCCTACACATAGAGAGATATATGAAGGAAAGGTAGGCTTTGAGCCATTGAATTCACTTTTACTAAATTGTTGTTAACTTCAAACTGTGATCAGGAATACGATTATGTGTTTTCGGTGGACATCGAAGAGGGGAAACCCCCTCTAAAGCTGCCCTATAACATAGTGGACGACCCCTGGATAACGGCCCAGAAGTTCATCGACGATAATAACCTAAACCAACAATATTTGGAAGAAATCGTGAATTTTATTACAAAAAACTCTTCCGGAATGGAAATAACCCAAAGCACTGGCCAGAACTGCGACCCCTTTACCGGTGCCTCCAGTTATTCGACCCAATCTAATGACATGATTCAATCCATGGACACAAATGGCTATCAAAAGGAATCAAACGAATATTTTCCACAAAAATCTCATTTAAAGTTTGAATCCGTGAATATCGAGGGAATCGCTAAGAAATTAAAGGAATTTAGTTCTCAAATATCCCCTGAATTACGACTCGAGACAAAAGACATACAAATATTATTACAACTCTCGGACCTGACTCTTGATGTACAACCGGAACAGTTGAGACTCATCCGAATCCTTCTTTCGTGGCCTAAAAGTATTGTTATTTTGATTTCAATTATAAATATTTTATTCTTTAATGTCTTTCAGACTTTATATTCCCGGCATTGGATCTGATTCGAGTGAGTCTTCTGTTGACCCGAATCAACGAAGAGTTGTGCGCCTCTAAAGACTCGCATCGACTCATCGATACTCTTCTGGTTTGTGGTAATGACACCAACTCTACGCCCAACCAAATCGTCGCCTATAGAGCACTGGCCAATATGTTCGTCCATCCGGTCGGAGAACAGTTAGCTTTGACTAACGGCTCAATCATAATGAAGGCGCTCTCGAAATGCGTGGCCAGCAATAGGAACGCCTCCATAGCATTGGCGACAGTATTCTTGAATTTCGCCGTCAGTTTCCATAAACTGGAACCCAATTGTGAGCTGAAGTTCGAGTGCTTTACAACAGTTGTCAACCATTTGAATACAATCACTGAAACTGAGGCTCAGTTCAGACTTTTGGTCACTTTGGGAACACTTGTGGACAACGACTCAACGATCACATCCTTACTGAAAAGTGAAGACATTTTGCCATTAATTCGAAAATTAGCGAATATTTCGAGTCCTGAAAAAGTTGGAAAATGTGCACAAAATCTCTTAAAAATATAATTGAATTAATGTTTAATAATTAATAACTTATTGTTTTATCGATTAATAATTCTTTGTTTTTATGACACAATTAAACAAAATAAAAGTTTTTAATATTTTTAATAATTGTTTCTCTTCTTTGAATCCTTTATTCACTCCTCGAGTTGTAATGCTTTTGCTGTTTGTCTTCAAATGTGTTCCCAAACCACTGTTACTTGACTTGAGTTCAAGTAAAATGTCTTCATTTTCAACAATACTCATAAAGTCTTCGATAATGTCTGGAATGAAGACATAATTGAAAAAGTGTTGATAAGAGAACTTTGGCTGTGATTGTGAGCCTCGAATCGATTGGGAACTCCTTTTCCTTATGAATGACATACATCTCATAAAAAGTTGACATTTATTTGCATAAAAATAAAATTCAAATACATTGAGATTTGGTTTATAAACACATTTACAAACAGTTCCTATTCTTCTTCATTGGTTCGGAAACATTTCATTTCATTTAACACAAAAAAATTGTTTTTTACAGAATTTAAAACTTTTCAAATATTTAATGAATTGATGACAAGAATAAAATTTGAATCGTTGAGCGAAAAGTCAATGTCGAAGAGATGGAAGGCATGGTATGGTTGGGTTCGAAGGGGTATATTCGGGATGAGTCTAAACAAACATTATGTCCATATGATGTCAAACCTTTAATACCCCTTACATTAAATATTCAAAACATTTCTATTAAACAATACATTACTCAAAATGTTTTCTATTCTTGAAAATGAAAATCAAAGGGTTTTAAAATGCTTTCAAAGGGGTATTTGAGTTAAATATAAACCATATTCTGTTATTCATCTTATCTTTAGTCCACAAAAACATATATTTTATAATACATATAAAAGACTAGAATTTAAAACTTATAACTCATTTGTAAAATAAAATATGGTTTCAATAGCTGTGAAGTTGTGATACTTTGGCGTAATTTCAATCAGTTTTTGGTTTACTTTCAATAAATGTATTGAAATCAATGCAATTATAGAGAACTCAAAGGAATGTCCTATAAATCAAAATAAATGATTAATTTTCAATATTTGACATTAGGTTTAATTACCACAACATTCACATTGAGGTCAACATTCATGTCCTCAATATGTGTCTCGTCGTTGAGCTTCTTTGCGGCCAAACTCGAGACCAGATTTGATGAAGTCTTGGACTGGATTTGTGGCGAATGATTGACTGAATGGGAAATGTAGTTAAGGCCGGAGTATATGTCGGAGTCGTTGAAAATGGATGAATTGATGAATGAATTATTGATATATTGATTACAAGATGAATGTCGTGAAGAAGTCGATGGACTTCTGGTTGTATTATTGCTTTGAGTTTGCATTCCATTCATTGAATGGTAATTATGTTTATGGATAACGCCATGGATTACATCACTTGTGATACTTTGGGCCAAATTCTTAGCAAAAACATCTAAATCAAGAACTTTGTCATTCATTTCATCGATTGGTGACTTTGAGACCAATGGTTGAGATTCGATATCGACTGAAGTGTAGTTCAGTTGAGAACAAATGTTATGTGATTTGAATATAGAATTCAATTGTGGTTTAGGTATGGCTTTGAAGCTGTCTTTACGACAAGGACAGTAAGATTGTGACGATTGGGTGCGCTTTGCGTTGGATTTCTTTGGTTTTGAATCAATGATTTGTTGAATATAAATAGAGTTATCTTTTTCAGACTTCTTGAGCTTCTCCTTCAGGTACGCGACTTCGTGTTCGAGATCTTCGACTTTAAGTATCAAAATATCGATTTTGTGCTCGCAATGAGTCTTCTCTTTCTCGCAGACATTGAGTGTCTGTAAAATCTTTTGTTGCGATTCATCGATAAATAGATTCATTATTTTGAATATTCGCCACAAACGCAATGCAAGCAACAAAAGGGTGAACTCATTGACACCGGAAGAGTTGAAGTAAAATACAAGACTTAATACAAATACTAATATAACGATCAATACATCCAATAAGTCGAACGGATGGACAAATACTTCACTTTTGCCACAATATATTCGCAATAAAACCTGTCATCAAATAATTGAAACAAAAGTTTTTAATTGATTTTTGATTTTTCTTTTCGTTTCATTTCTCACTTCAATGAAGAAAAACAATATAATTGTTAACCAAATATAACTCAAGACATGTTTGGCTCTGAGCAAAGTTGCGCTCATTTGAGGATCCCTTTCCTTCAAGTCATTAATTGTCTCCGAGATTGAGGTCTGATTTGTACAGTTTGGCCACGACTTATACGACGGGTCTTTCAATCAAAAGACAATTTTTTAGTATTGATTGAAAACTAAACATTTGATCAATGAATTCAATGGACACAAACCTTGGATCCAATTCGAGTCGATCAATATCTGCGATAAAATGGCAAAAGTGTGGATCAAAACCAAAACAACGATCAATGCGTTGAATGTCTTTGTATTCAATGCCTTCCAGACACGAGTGGTCACTCTTTTGGAGACAATTTGGATTAAATTGAATACAAAATGAAAGACAAAACCAAAAGTCAATTGAATTACTTGTAATTGTGGTCGTCGTTGAGGTCAAGACCGGCGAACCCCCAGAGGGATGGGTCAGAGGTTCGGATCAAATGCTCTTTACTTTGAAACATATCAATCAATTGATCCCATTTTAGACATATTTGTCGACATTTCCAACGACTAATTGAAAAATATTTTCACAAAAAAATGATTTATAAATATATTTAACGACAAAACAATTGTTTTTATATTTATTTTAATGAAGTTTTTCTCAAAACACAATCTATTGATTGAAATGATTTTCATTCATAAAAACAATACTATATTTACTATAAATCAATGGACAGACAATGAGTCAAACTTTGCCCTCTATTGACAGTGATATCAATTGAGTTCACAAATAACGTAACGTTTAATTGAATTTTGAAAAAATGGTTAAAACCAGTGAAGACGAGACCCGAGAATATATGATAAGACGCGCGAAGACGTGTCTATCGAGTGGTGACTCGAGTTATGCAAAGTCTTGGATAATGACCGCAAACGCTTTGTTCCCACAAAACGATAAAATCAAGGTTTGGATCAATGTTTCGATCAATGGTTTAATGTTTTGATTGTCTTCATCGCAGATGGAGTCGTACGAGATGTCCAAATGTGAGGCCAATGTCGAGGAAGCGATGAAATACTTGTGCGAAATGTTTGACACCAAAGAATGTGAACAACAGTTGACACAAGAGTTCAATAAGATTCTGATCTCTTGTCGTAATGAATGGCAAACACATCACTTGAATGAACAGCAGATCCAATCGGTTTTCGGTAATCAATGGACAAGTTTTAGCCAAACGTCGAACCAATTCTATGTCAAACTCTTTGGCTGTCTTTCGAGTGAATATCAATACAAACTCTTGAGAAGAGTCTCCGAAAGAACTGAAGACAAATTGGTTTTAATTGATTTATTGCTCTTTATTTTGAAGAAATTTCCCGAAAGTGTCGTCGAAATTGGGATCAAATTGATTGAAATTATGGATGAAGACAGTCTTCAGACCAATACCGATACCACCGATGAATCGAATCAACATTTGAGTCAATATTTGAAAAGAAAACTTGTTTTCGATGTTTTGCCCCTTATTTTTGCCAACAATTCAAAACTTATTCTCGAATTCGAGACAATTCAAAAACTAATGCAAAAAACCCTTAAATACTTCGTCGAAAAATTAATCTCATCTGAAATTGACAGTAATTGTGATAATTTGGACACAAATCACATCCAGGACAACAGCACCGGTAAAGAGAGTGAAGAACTATTGGAACATAAGATGAATGAAATCTTTCAATTGATTGGACATAAGAACGAATGGAAACTATTTTCAAACATTGATTTCGTTAATGAAAAACAATTGGAAGTCATTTACGATAAGATATCCCATTTCATCGACGAGTTCCGCTTCAGAGGAGATACCGATTCACCGATGGATTTAAGTTCGGCGTCGACTGCAATGATAGGCGGAGACGAAGACACGAATCAACAAATACTTTACGCAACTCTTGTTCTGTTTTTGCAATGTTTGCACAAATACTCAAAACTTAGTTCCGATATCGTATTGATTGAAGAAATAAGACATTCATTAAATGAGACAAAAGTTATACTTTCTATGAATAAGAAGAGAAAACTTGTAGACCCGGAGCTCTTTACTACCAGTCCTGAGTTGAGACAACTATTTACAGTCGCCTCTAAAGCATTGAAATTACTTCAGGAGAACCTGACCATCAGTTCAGGTATTTTTGAATATTATATATTTTATCGAAAATTCAATTTTTAAATATTTTTCTTCTATTTTTGAACAGAATTTTTGCGAATTTCAGACATAATTGGTTTGAATTCATGTCATTCTTACCACTCATTCGTGATCGACTCAAACCTGTTTAGAGCCGAATATAATGAAGTTCTTTCACTACTTCTTAAGCGAAAGACAATTAATATAAAAAATAATTTGCAATTGATTTCGGTCTCACTTATGCTTCACGACTACAAACAGACCCTTAAATATGCAATCGATTCAATAGAATGCCTGTCCCTAAAGGCTACCAACCCGTGCAAAGACATGGCTGCCATGAGAAGAGCAAACGATTCCAATGCCAGACATTTATTTTTTCTACCCTTAAATTTGGATAATATTTTGAGTTTTATTATCGATGTTATAATACTTTGTCTCAAAGACAGAGTCCTTATGTCTCTAAAGCCCAGTGACATAGGGGTCGGGCATCTACTGGTGTTGTCTCAGTACAAGTGGCCAAATGATGTCCAACTATTTATGACATGTATGTCATTCATAAGGAAAAGGAGTTCCCAATCGATTCGAGGCTCACAATCACAGCCAAAGTTCTCTTATCAACACTTTTTCAATTATGTCTTCATTCCAGACATTATCGAAGACTTTATGAGTATTGTTGAAAATGAAGACATTTTACTTGAACTCAAGTCAAGTAACAGTGGTTTGGGAACACATTTGAAGACAAACAGCAAAAGCATTACAACTCGAGGAGTGAATAAAGGATTCAAAGAAGAGAACAAATCAGCACTTCTTCAGCAAATGATTGCCAGCAAAACACAAATACCTAATGAGTTGTTCATTGAATTCATTCACAAAGAAATCAAATGTTTTTTGTCATCAATTTATTGATAATTCAATTCATTTCAACAAAACTTTCATTTATTAAAACTTTTTCATTAATTGATAAAAATATTTGAAATTCATTTCAAAAGACATTCTTTCGTTCAATATATGGAACCGACGATTGATCTGGTCTTAGGCGACACAGAATCGGTGATGAGTTGGTTGTTCTGGTCTTAGTTGAATATATGGAACCAACGTTTGAGGACAACACATGAGAACTGATGGCAAGTATTGTTCGGATGTTCAGTGGTTTCGATGTCTTAAGTGATCACTTGAATGGTCTCATCGATGGAGAGACAGAAGAGTCGGTGCGAAACCCAAGAAGAGGTTTATGTCCAGTGGTGGCAACAGTGACAACAGCCAGCCCTCCATTAACTCCCGTTCCGTGCAAAGCGCCGGTCGGTTG
>JAQIXR010000391.1:0-29427 GCA_034700825.1 Quadroppia sp. Gr-Ori-00064 | reverse complement strand
AGGGCTTGTAGTTCCTGTTGCTGTTGTTCTTGTACTGCTAGTTGGGCTTCGAGGGCCTCCTGTTGTTGCTGTTCCTGTAGCGCCTGTAGGGCTTGTAGTTCCTGTTGCTGTTGTTCTTGTACTGCTAGTTGGGCTTCGAGGGCCTCCTGTTGTTGCTGTTCCTGCAGCACCTGCAGGGCTTGTAATTCCTGTTGCTGTTGTTCCTGTACTAATATGGCATTCCTTCGTCTTCTCTTCTCTGCGCCCGAAATCACTTTCGATGGCTTTTTATGCCTTCGAGGAGGCGGTGGGTTTGGGTCTGGAGGCTGCGGATCCATGTCTGCCATCTCTCTCTGAAATGCACTTTCAATTCAGACAACGTTTTGAAAACATATAATAAAATCGATTTTCATTTAAAAGCAAAACAATTGTTATATAAATTTGTTTCAAATTCTGTAAAATCAATGAATGAATCGATTGATTGAAATGTGTTAAAAGATTTGTTTGAATACAAAATGAGTTAAAAGAATAAGAATTTATATATTCTTTGAAAGATATCACAAAATATTGTGAAATCATTTCATAAAATCAAAAACAAATTATTTTTTATTTCATTTTCAAATTCAATGTCTTTTCATAATAAAGACCCTTTTCATCCGGCGCTGCGCCGGAGTGGAAACATATCCATTAACTCTTGCAATTCTTCCTCAACTTCCTGTTGCTCTTTGGCCTGGATGGCAGGCAGTATAATCCCCCTGTCGATAGCATGCACAGCCCCTGGCATGTGATGCAAGCCGTCGAAGTCGTGCAGGTATGTGACCCTGTGGTTAAGTCTCTGTGCCGCCCATTCCTCATACCGGGGCATCACATACGAGCGATAGGCTGCGATCGCACCCATGACTAATGCCATGTACGCCATATACATCATAAGCATCGGTAGTTGATTGAGTTGGCCGTCCATTATCTCAGTGGTGAGCGTCACCATCGATGGCGCCATACTATGGACGAACCACCCGAGGAGGACAGCCATGTGTGCGGACACACCCGCCAGGTGTGGTCTTTGGACCAAAAACGTCGCAAATGAGTCCCTATTGTCGCGAACGATGCGATGATCGGTGAAGAGGTTGTGACAGTTGTGGTCGGGTTCGTCGCTGTGGGCGACCATCCATTGGCCCAGACATTCGTAGTGCCACCGGTCATCGCATGGACAGGGCTGGATCAGCTCGCCTTCTACTCCGCCACAGATACGACATGCATGCTGTGGCACCTGTACCTGCTGTGGATCCATGTCTGCCATCGCCGTCTGAAATGCACTTTCAATTCAGACAACGGTTTGAAAACATATAATAAAATCGATTTTCATTTCAAAGCAAAACAATTGTTATATAAATTTGTTTCAAATTCTGTTAAATCAATGAATAAAAACATTTAAATATTTTTTAATTTGTTTTTCATTTGATCCAAATTTGAGACACAAATCAACAAACGATTTGAAGAGAAAATGAATTGATTTTTAATAATGAAATGTAATACAAAAAATCACTTCATCTCACCCTCTCCTCATAACCCCGTCCTCCCAATTCACAAAGTGTACCGCATGTACAGCACCCGGAACATAGTGGTGGCCATCGAAGTGGTGCAGGTATGTCACCCCATGGTTGCGATGGATGCGAAAATCCATGTATTGTTCGCCACAATACGGATGTCGATCGTCGTTGTGGATGACAATCCAATCGCACAGACACTCGTAGTGACAGCGCTCATCGCAGCTACAGGGCCGGATCAGCTCGCCTTCCTCTCCGCCACACATAATACAAATATGCTGTGGCACCGGTACGTTCTGTACCTCCGGTACGTTCTGATGTATTCCTGCCAAAAACGCTGCATTGTATTCCTGGTCAATCTGATCCTGGAGATCCACAATATTGACCGTATGCATAGCGTAGGGCTTAGCTACCTGGCCGTCGAAATTGTGGAGCCTTACTGTCCATGGCTCGGGGCGGGTAATGCCAGGAGTGGTGTATTGCTCGTTACAACGCCAACAGCGGTCGTCCCTGTATTGGGTAATGAATTGGCACAGACACTCAAAGTGCCAGCGTCGGCCACAACCACAGGGGCTGATAGGGTTGCCATTTGTGCCCTCACAAAGATAACACTTTGGCTGTGCCGGCGGAACGTTGGGATTTTTGTGAAATGCCTGCAGTTCCTGCAGTTCCTGCAGTTTCTGCTGTACCTTCTGTTGCTCTAGCGCCTGCTGTTGTAGTTGGAACCGCTGTTGTTGAAGCCCCTGTTGTTCCTGGTGTGGCTGTACTGCCTGTTGTAGTTGGAACCGCTGTTGCTGCAGCACAGGTAGGGCTTGTAATTCCTGTTGCTGTTGTTCCTGTACTAATATGGCATTCCTTCGTCTTCTCTTCTCTGCGCCCGAAATCACTTTCGATAGCTTTTTATGCCTTCGAGGAGGTGGTGGTGGGTTTGGGTCTGGAGGCTGCGGATCCATGTCTGAGATCTTTCTTTGAAATGTACTGTACTTTCAATTCAGACAACGCTTTGAAAACATATAATAAAATCGATTTTCAATTCAAATCAATTGTTATAAAAAATTTGTTTCAAATTCTGTTAAATCAAAAAACAAATAATTCTTTAATGAAATGAATTAAATATTTTATTTGTTTCTCATTTTTGAATGACTTTTGATTTAATTAATTTTTGTTTATTTGATCCAAAATTTGAGACACAAATCAACGAACGATTTAAGAGATAATCAATAGGAAAGAAATTCACTACAAAAGACCCCTTCATTTCACCCTTACATCTCTATTAAATAAAATTGATTTTCATTTCAAATCAATTGTTATAAAAATTGTTTCAAACTTTCGATAAATGTTATGTTATTTGAGGATAGGATCGGCTTATGTTGAGGGGGTTTAGGTTTTTGTTGCCCAAACAATGACTGTATTTGTTCTAATTGCTCGGGAATTACCTATAGTTCCAACAGGTGCCCCTTGTTGCACCTGCAACAACTACAGTTCCTGTTGATCCAACTCCAATCTGGCCAAGGATCCATGTCAGCCATCTCTGTCTGAAATATATGTTGAAAAATGTATTTTCATTTCAAATGCATTTTAATTAATGCAAAAAAATTCCGAAAAATATTATTTCATTTCAAATATTATTTTTAATTTTCTTTCATATGATTTTGAATTAAATTTTGCATAAGTAGTACTAGCTTTGGAAGGGATGAGAAGCACCTGAAGATTTTCAACAAATATTTGTTTAACAATAAATATGTCAAATGTTTTATAAATAAATATTTTGGAAAAAAATATTTTTTAAAACATTAGAAAAACTTTTTTAATTACATTTTAATTACTCTTATCGTAATTAACGATGAATTTCATTGAGTTTTTTAATGCAATTTATATTCAATAAACGTTTTGATATTAGATATGAAAAAATAAATTATTTATAATTTATTTCATAATTTAATGACTTATGACATCATTATTAATGAAGATCTCAATGATTACCCAATTATGAAGAGCTCTAACCAAACAATTGATACCCAATTCATATAACATGAAAACATTATTCATTGGAATATTCTGTAAATAATCCTTGAATTACATGTTTAATGACTTTTCAAAGCAATCGTTCGTTTGCTTTCGTATTGCAATTCATGAACCCTTTAAGCGAACAATAAAAATATTTGAAAAATTTATTGATTTCTATTGATTTCATTCTTTTATTAATAAGTTATGTTTGTTGTGAATGTTTTTAAACATAACTCAAAGGTTTAAAATAGGTTTATATACTATGCCAATGGAATAGGCGTTCAGCGCCTGATTTGGTTGTCACGGGTTTGGATGATATAGATATTAATGAGTTAAATGTGTTTGGAATTAATATTAGTTATAATTATTAACACTATTAAATGCCCCTTAAAATGCATGCATAACCTTGCTCAATCATTAACAAATCATTATCACCAGTTGATTGTCGTGGAGCCAATCGTAAGAATTGCCCCTTTACTACAACGTTCCTCCCTGTCCAACGTCAAGTAGGACAACGGGGAGACCTGTTTGGCCAGGAGTGACCTCAACCGCTCGGGAGGACAGACCGAACACGACATACAAAAGATGTAATTATTATAAAAAGATTTCATTTTTCTAATGTTTTCTAACTTTTACGCAAATATTGACCCAAAACACAAATCCATTGATTGTTTGTTTCGTTTATTTTGTATTTTATTTATTGTTTTTTTATGTTTGAAAACAATTTTAAAGACAATAATGAAATGCATTTTTCATATTTGAAGCGATCGCTCATCAAAACAAAAAGCCATTATTTGGCGTAAAAAATATTAAACTTTTAAATACCTATTCATCAAAAACACAACAAAACAGTGAAAACACTTGTTTTTTCGTTGCGTTGAGAAAATAATTGTAAAATAAATTGTTTTTTATTTCAAATTATTTTTTTATTATAGCCTTTAATTGCATTCAATTCATACGCGATATTAAACGAAATGATATATTAATAAATAATTCATATCTCAATCGCAATAAACATTAGGAATAATCGTTAAAAAAGCGCTTTTCATATCATATGAAAGTTTGTGCAAAAAAAAATATCAAAAAATACTTGAACTCTATATTCAGTAATCATTTGACGCGATTCTCATGCCTTGTGTTCCGCGAGTGAACAGCGAATGAAAAAAGTTTGAAAACAAAATATTTTGTCATAAATATTTTGCAACCTTTTAGTTGAGAGACGAGTCGTCAGCCAAACCATTATCGCTGCCAAAAATATTCTATGCAATTATCAACAGAAGAGAAAAATATTCATTTTTTATGACAATTAAATGTGATTTTTTTTGTACACTTTATTAGACATTATATAAAAAAAGATTAAAATAATAATTAAATCTAAAAAATTATTTCTTAAATGAGTTTTTGATAATATTTTTTATACTTTTTTTAATAGAATAAATAGTCATTTATTTTTCAAAGAATTTCATTCTTCATATAGTGTTATAGCTTTAAAATGAGGAACGAGATTCTGGTGCTCTTGTGCTTAGTGTTGGCCAACGTTTCCTTTGTGTTCACCGACTTTTCATATCCAGAGGTCAGAAGAGATGACACTATTTCTGATGATTTTCACGGAACTAAAGTAAGTCATAAGTCATATACAGTGTTTCACACATGAAATGCATGTCTTTATTGAAAACAATGTGCATTTCATTTGTGTCACACATTCACTCCATATGTGAAACAGTGTAACGAAAATAACTTTTTTTTTTGCTTAAAATAACAAAAATTTAATTTTAATAATAATTAAAATCAATGTTTAAATGATATAAAAATTAAACCTATTTTTACTCCAATAATAATATTCTGTATTTCAATGTCTGCTAAAAAATGACAATAATTTCAGACATCTATTCATAAATCTGTTGACAGAAATGATAATCATTTCAGACATCTATTCATCAAATCTGTTGACAGAAAAGCAATTCAAATGAAATGTAAATATTTTTGTATTTTTTTAACACAAATATTTTGTTTGTTGAGGTCGTAGACCCTTATCGCTGGTTAGAGGACCCGGACAGTGAAGAGACGAAAAAGTTTGTCACTGATCAGAATAGTGCTCTCAAGCCGTTCATTGAGGCTAATGAACACAGGGATCAAATCAGTGAAAAGTGAGTGAAAAGCAAACAAAACAAAAAATCAAACTTAAAATCAATTCTAAAAATTTTTGTCCAAAAAAAACAGTTTTAAAAATTTATACAATTATCCAAAATATGGCACACCCTTCAAAAGGGGCTCAAAATACTATTACACATACAATTCCGGTCTTCAGAATCAAAACGTTTACTACTCTTTGGACACAATCGACTCAAACGAT
Source organism: Quadroppia sp. Gr-Ori-00064 (assembly GCA_034700825.1). NCBI lineage: Eukaryota > Metazoa > Arthropoda > Arachnida > Sarcoptiformes > Quadroppiidae > Quadroppia > Quadroppia sp. Gr-Ori-00064. The sequence continues at coordinate 23,544 of JAQIXR010000391.1, read as the reverse complement.
CCGAAAGTATTCTTAGACCCGAACCAACTGAGCGCAGACGGAACGACATCTCTTCAGTTCACGTCGTTCTCCAAAGACGGCAAATACTGCGCGTATGGTATAAGCAAAGGCGGGTCCGATTGGATACAAATCAAGATCAAGGACACGGAAACGCTGGCCGACTTGGCCGAGACGTTGACCAAGATCAAGTTCTCGTCCGTCTCCTGGAGTCATGACAACCTGGGCTTCTTCTATGCCGTAAAACCATTTGTTTTTTTTGTATTCAATTATAATTTGTTTTTCTAATTGGGTGCCAGTATTACGACGAGTACGAAGGGTCGGGCGAAGGCACTGATCCGGAAATACCTAAGAACCAGAAGCCTTTCTATCATGCCATCAATACTCCACAAACAGAAGACATTAAAGTGCATGCCTTTCCAGACCATCCCCTTTGGATTATGTGAGAGCACCAGTAGTTTATTCAATAGCACTCATGAAATCAATTGTTCTCTCATCAGAGGAACGCCACAAGTGAGCGAAGATGGAAAGTATGTGCACCTATTCCCACAGGAAGGCACGTCTAACAGTCCCTGGTATTACGCTAAGCTAGACAAATCTTTTGGGGAACTGGAGTTCAAGGCAGTGACTGAGAAGGCAGAGGCCGAGTACTACTATGTGACCAGTGATGACAATCTGGTTTATGTCCGAACCAATAGAAAGGCGAAAATGTTTCGCTTGATTCGCGTCGACCTCAACAGTCCTGATGAGGCCAATTGGGTGGACATACTGCCAGAGCACAGGGAGATGATCCTCGACAACGCCGTCGCCGTCAACAACGATCATTTGGCGGCCATTTATCTCACAGATGTCGTCCATATCATTGAGATTCACGTCTTGAGTACCGGCCGCTATCTGTGGGACGTCGACGCACCCATAGGTACGGTGTCGGCCATCAGTGCCTCCCGAGAGGGCACAGACCTGTTCTATAAGATGGCATCGTTTCTGAGTCCGGGAATCGTATATCGGTATGACTTCAGCACAAATCCACACACGATTAATGTGTTCAAAGAGTCAAAGATATTTGATTTGGACATCAATGACTTCACCACAAATCAGGTCTTCTTCCAAAGCAAAGACAAGTCAGTAATGGTTCCCATGTTTTTAGTGCACCGAAAAGTAAGATAAAAAAAGTCAATTGAAATTTTGAATTCATTTTTTGAATTTTCATAAATACCCAGAACATCAAAATGGACGGTTCGAACCCAACCATGTTGTACGCGTACGGGGGCTTCAATATAAACATACAGCCCGGGTATGACCCGTTGGCCACGTTCTTCATCAAGCATTTGGATGGCGTCTATGCGTCGGCTAATATCAGAGGGGGCGGGTATAAGAGAGAAGGCGCTTTTGTATTATGATTTGAGACATACATACCTTTCCCTTCGACAGTGAATACGGTGACAACTGGCACAGCGCCGGTATGAGGACGAACAAACAGAACGTCTTCGATGACTTCGCCTCTGCCGCAGAGTATCTCATCGCCAAGAAGTACACGCGAAGAGACAGGTCTTTTCATATGTCATTCCAAGTATGAGTTATATATAATAGCTTTCCATAAACAGACTGACCATAAATGGCCGCTCAAACGGTGGTCTCTTAGTCGGTGCGGTCAGTAATCAGAGGCCAGATCTGTTTGGATGTGCTTTGGCTAACGTGGGGTCAGTTTTTCAACAAAGAATAGCTCAATGTTTTGTTTAACCATAAATGTCTGTCCTCCCTGTCCTATAGGGTGATGGATATGCTCCGGTTCCCACTGTTCACAGTGGGCTATGCCTGGGTGGAAGAGTATGGCGACCCTCAGAAAAATAAGACCGAATTTGAATACATTTATAAGTAATAAATGAGTGAAAAAATTCTGTGCTTTAAATATTGATTACTACAATCCTATGGCACAGGTATTCGCCCCTACACTCCATTCGCTCCGAGTCCACCCAATACCCATCAATGCTCGTACTGACAGGTATTCAACAATTCATTACAAATGCAAACAAACAATGAATTTATGAATGAATGGATTTTTTCTTCGTTTCACACCCGAAGCCGATCACGACGATAGGGTAGTGCCGGCGCACTCACACAAATTCATTGCTCAACTCCAGCATCAATTGGGCGCCAAACTGAAGGACACGCCTTTGATGATACGGGTGGACACGAACTCAGGTCACGGCTCAGGAAAGCCTATATCCAAATGGGTTAGAAAAATGATTTTTAATGTGAATTGAAATTCATTTCAATATTTAATGTATTTTTTGTTTCGTTCAAAACGACGAACAGATCGAAGAATATACAGATATTGTGTCATTTGTGTTGAATTCACTCAAAATTGATTACGAAAACAAAGCCGAAGACAACTGAAAAGCTCTGCCACTAATTGAGTGTCAATTATTATGATAAAAATGGTCCAAAATTTTCATATTTATTATGCTTTTCAAAAATGATAACAAATTTTCTGATAAGTTATTTTATTTTCACTTTTTATTAAAGAATATTATTATTAAAGAAAATATAAATTTAATTATTATTTAAAAACTAATAAAAACAAATCAAATGATTGAATCATTCATTGCTTTCTGAATATAAAACTAAAACAGAATTCATTACAGAATTAAAAACAATTAATGAATTTATTCAATAAATTCTTTACCAAAAAAATGTTTCTTTTCCTTCTATTGCCTTAAGAAGTGTGAAAGTGCCAGTGCTATCATTATCCAGGTAGTGTCTGTGCTATTATTATCCAGGAGCTAAAATAATATTTTGGTGACAACATGTGTTTCACCGACGGATCAAGTCTTGAGGACAACTTCACACCACTTTAAAATCAATTCCAACGATATTTGAATTAAAATCGATTTAAGAATAATTGAAATTTCATTAAATTTTATGAATAAATAATATTTTATGACATTTTTAACTACAATAATGATAAAGAAATTTCAGTATTTCGTAATATTTGCACAAATTTATTACAATATGACTTGAAATGCAAATCACTTTTTATTACACTCTATATCAGAATAGATGACTAGCTTTTGAGAGGTCTCTCTTAAAGTAGTCTAAAGTGATGTTTATTTAGAATTTTATTATAATATTCAATAAATATAACGAAAGACAACGATATTATTCATTGAAAACATTCTTCACTTAAACAAAAAGTGTTTCAAAATTATAGCGAAAACAATATCTTAATAAAACTACAAAAAAGTGCACGAAAAAAAGTCATCGCTTTTACTGTTTTGTACTTTCATTGTTTCACATGATTTTCATATCTTTATAACAAATAAATTGCTTTTCATTTATATTAAATCATAAAATATTTATAAATTTCAATATTTCGTAATATTTTATCACATTTTCATTCACACAAAACAATAAATTTACTATTGATCCAGGGGTGAGACATTACCATGGTCAATTTAGTTTGCAATCGCATGCAAAACACATTATATAATAAGTTTATGTTTAATAATCTCTTTTCAAATAAATTGATTGAAAATTCTTTGTAAAAAAACAATTTCTTCCACTATTATGAAAAGACCCTCAACTTTGGCCATCAAAGTTAACCCTCTCATAAGTCCGGTTAATACCTGACAGGTATTGCGTTAGACATTAATCAACGATAAGATTATTATATGAAATAATTGTAACATTCAGTACAATAACGACGTTGTGATTCACATACACTCGGTCTCTATAGACGACTAATCACTGATTAGATAGCGTTTGGCATTCAATTGAAGCCGTTTTAAAGGTCTCACTCAAAAACTCCTTTCAATTCATTGATAACTCAATACTCGATATATTTGTTTGACTTTCAGTTTTTTTTTTCTCAACACAAATGTTTACCAAAAATAATATCGATTTCTCGACGACTCAAATGTCTTGAGTTTCACACAAAACACTTGAGACTCAAAATTCATTGAATTCTTTGCTGAGGATTTCTATCGACAAAAATATGACTTCCTTTCGACACTTAAGGCTATTAATGTGGAAGAACTTTCTGATCCAATGGCGACATCCATGGGTGACGTTCTTCGAGATTGTGATCCCCTGTCTGTTTGTGGTTATGGTGGGATTGATCAGAATTCAGGTGGCGGTCGTAAACCACACGAATAACACAGAATATGACACATTCAGTGTGTTTGGTTATATCGTTCCTCCCCCTGGCATCCGAACCTTATCCATACACTACTCTCCAAACACTGATCCCAAGTATGGCCTCATTATGGACGAAGTGGTTCATGATATGGGGATAGACTTTGAAGGTTTGCATTCATATAATTGTGAATTGAATTTCATTTTCAATAATAATCTCAAAAATTCATTCATTTTCTCATTCAATGACTTTTTTGATAAACTTTTTGATAAAACAAAACAAAAATTATTTTTATTTACTTTACGCTAATCTATAATAACATACAATTCCTGCCATTCCTTACATTATATGATATGTTAATCAAAAATGACTTAAATTTTTAAAATAGCGAAAGGCTTTCCCACTGAAGAGGATGTAGTGGCGGATTATCTGCGGGGAAACACTGTCACAGCGAACACGTCAATGCTTTGCGCAGTCATTTTCGACCCAAACGCTAACCTGAGCTCAGAATTAAAATTCAAACTTCGGTTCAAAAGTTCGCCATTGAATCAAGAGAGCGAAGGTCTGGTCAAGTCATGGCGAACCAAACTGACATTCCCTCCATTTTCGTCACCCGGACCCCGATCCAACTTCTCGACAATGGGTGCCAATCCGGGCTATTATGAGGAGGGCTTTGTGGCTGTGCAGCACTTGGTGGCGAAGGCTGTCCTAACTCTCGACGAACATAATATTCCGAAAGAGAAGTTAGATTCTGTTGAAGTGATTGCCCAACGATATCCATACCCGCCATACATCGAGGACGACTTCCTCCTGGCGCTACAGTTCCTGTTCCCAATGATCCTGATGTTTAGCTTCATATATCCGGCCGTAAATCAGACCAAGAATATAGTGCTCGAGAAAGAGAAACGCCTGAAGGAGTCGATGAAAATGATGGGACTCAGGGATTGGCTACACTGGACGGGATGGTTCCTTAAGTCGTTCCTATGGCTGGCCATAACGGTGGCCATAATGACAGTCGTACTGTCGGTGTCGCTGAAGAACGGCGTCGGTATTCTCAACAAAAGCAACGGTTTCTTAATCTTCATATTTCTTATACTCTATTCAATGACAACCATTTGCTTCAGCTTTATGTTAAGCACGTTATTCTCACAGGTTTTTACATACCTTTCCCTCTCAAACAACTGTCTAACCTATTCTCCTCATCGAAGGCCAACGTCGCCGGCATCGCCAGTGGTGTCATATTCTTCGTGTCATTCTTCCCATACATACCAACGGCTCAGAATTATCTGTAAATCAATTATTTCTATAAAAAATTCTTTGCTTTTATTCTCACACAAAAAATGCATTCAATTCTTCGATAGAGAGCTGCCATTGACCCAGAAGTTAGGTCTGGGTGTTCTGCACAACTGCAACATGGCGTACGGCGCTATGATCATCGTCATGTGGGAGGGCACGAATGTGGGCGTCCAGTGGAACAACTTCGCACAGATAGCCTCTCCCGACGACAACCACACACTCCTGTATGTGATGGTAATGTTTGTGTTCGACTCAGCCCTCTATCTCATCATCACATGGTATGTCTCATCGGTATTTCCCGGCGAATTTGGCCTTCCTTTGAAGTTCTACTTCCCGTTCACGAAGAGCTACTGGTGTGGAGACAAACGGCCAGACATTAGGGGCCAAATCAATGTGGGCTTCGATTCGACAGACGATGAAATCAATGGCAAAAAGGGTTTGGTTTACTTAGAGAAAGAGCCCCTGGGTTTGGCTAAAGGCATACAGATTAAAGGCCTGTCCAAGACCTTCGACGGCGGCGACACCTATGCTGTCAGTAATCTCAATCTCAGCACATATTTCGGTCAAATAACAGCTCTGTTGGGACACAACGGCGCCGGTATTTCAACATCACATCCAATATAACCACTTGTTCTCAAAACCTCTTCTTCAGGAAAGACGACAACAATGTCTATACTGACCGGCCTTTTCCCGCCATCGAGTGGAACGGCGATTGTCAACGGCTTCGACATCAGGACAAACATCGAACAGATTCGCTCAAGTCTTGGCATTTGTCCCCAATTCGATGTCCTCTTCGATGAGCTGACAGTTGAAGAGCACCTAAAGTTTTACTGTCAACTCAAGAACGTCACCGACGCTAAAGAGGTCGAGGAGGAGATCATAAGTATGGTCGAGCTGTTGGCGCTCGAAGACAAACTCAAAGCACAGTCACATACGCTGTCGGGCGGTATGAAGAGGAAGCTCTCGGTAGGGATGGCACTCATAGGCCACTCCAAGATCGTCATTCTCGATGAGCCGACGTCGGGAATGGATGTGTCGGCGCGTCGTTTCATTTGGGACTTACTGTCGGAGCTGAAAGAGGATCGATGTATACTACTGTCCACACACTTCATGGAAGAGGCAGATGTAAGGGTGCAGTGACTGTAAGGAACTGTATGTAATTACTCGTCTGTTCCCACAAAACAGGTATTGGGCGACAGAATTGCGATTATGGCCAACGGAAAGCTCCAGTGCTGTGGTTCCCCACTGTTCCTCAAGAAGAAGTACGGCGCCGGATATCACCTGACCATCACTAAGAATGAGAGGACAGACGTATCGAAGATAACAGGTCTAATACAGTCGTATATACCGAACGCTAAGTTAGATACCGGTGCCGGCACTGAGCTGGCATATAGTCTCCCGGATGAGGACAGTGCAAAATTCGAGGGCCTGTTCGCCGACATTGAGGACAGTAGCAAATCGTTGGGCATCGACAGCTTCGGCGCCTCCATCACTACTATGGAAGAGGTGTTTCTCAAGTAATTCAAATGATTTGAAAAATATTTTTCTTTCAAAAAAATAATTGTTTTCTCTCTTCGACGGAAAGGGTCGGCGAATACGCCGAGGAAGGCATCAAAGCTATCAACGAAAGCCAAAAGATCAATGGCTTCCATGAGACCAATGGCCAATCAATAGTTCCGTTCGATAGCATCGATGGCGAAACCAAACCCCAAACGGATGTCCGAAACAGAGGAATAACTCTTTTATGGCAACAATTCTGTGGTTTAGTCATTAAGAAGCTATTATTCAGTCTTCGCAATCCGTTCCTCACGTTCTCGCAGCTCATACTACCGGTGCTCTTAATGACGGGAAGCATTATCATCACGCGAACAATGCCGGCGCCGTCAGACGCACCGGCGCTCAAACTAGACTTAGACAACTTTAAAGGCAGTAAAGTTTCCTACTTTCGGGACCCGACCCAAAGCGGACTAAACCCACTGATCGAACACTACTCACAACTACTGACCGGCCCTAATGTCGGAGATTTCCAAGAAGTGAATCTCATTGAAGACAACGTCGGGCCAGTCATAGTCATAAGACCGAACGGTGCGGTCAACGACTATCTGATCCAAAGGGCCAAACACGACATGGATGAGTACACACACCATATGCCTATAGGCGCTGCGTTTGTCAGCAGTCGGGCCAGACAACAGAATCAGGGTCTTCGTCGCCCCCAACCAGAAGAGAGGTTGACGACAGTGACGGCCCTGTTCAACAACCAGGCCTATCACACGCCGGCCATCTCTATGGCATTCGTCGATAACGCGATCATTAGATATATGTTAAACAGAAGTGATTACAGACTGGATGTCACCAATCATCCGATGCCGAGGGATGTGTCGGAGATACTGCTCGAGCGACAGGTGAACACTAGGAACCAGTTCCAGATCGCCCAGAGTCTCATGTTTGCGATGTCGTTCCTGTCGGCGAGCTTTGTTGTGCTACTGGTGCGCGAGTTGTCCATCAAAGGCAAACATTTGCAAACCGTTTGTGGCGTAAAGTTATCTATATTTTGGTTGTCCTCATATGTGGTCGACTTCATCACGTATTTCATACCATGCCTTCTCATAATGTTGGTCTTCGTCGTCACCGACGAGAAGGAACTGGCCTCCGGGCCCCAACAAGCACGCATTCTTCTACTATTCTTCATCCATGGCCTCGCAATGCTTCCATTCATATACGTCCTGTCCTTCCTGTTCTCCGTTCCCTCCACAGCATACGTGCGGATCTGTCTCTACACAGTCATCATAACGATAGGCGCGCTGTTGGCCGTCATGATAACGGAGATGCCGGCGCTGAAGATCGTCAAATACAGCAAAGTGGTGAACACGTTGGCCAGTATGTTTCTGCCCAACTACGGGTTGGGCCGTTCTATGTATAATCTCTACAACAACTTCATTGGGAATCAAGTCTGCAATACGCACCTGGAGTTCACGTTAGGCTCCCAGACCATCAACATCACCATCTCGGAGGTGTGCAAATTGGACTGGGTGAAGCCAGATTCTGACAGCCCTCTCATCAACGCCTTCATCACCTGTTGTAAAGGTATGGACAAAGAATCACTTCTTGGAATCACTTCTTAAAATCAAATCTTAATTATCTATAGGAAAGTGCAAAGAGAACTGCTTTCCCTGGGAGGAGAACTACCTGAGCTTAGAGTCGCCGGGCATTGGTATGATATTGATATGGCTGTCCGTACAGGTGCTCGTCTATTGGCTTATCGTCATTCTCATTGAATACAATGTTTTCAGAAATATTAAATACTTTTTTGTGAACTTGAGATCAAAGGGAAAGACATCGAACGACGACTCGAACGACAGCCAATCGGCTGATGTGAACCTCAGCGACGGTTTGGACGAAGACGTCGTCCGCGAGAAGGAAAGGCTAAGAGAGGGTGACTTCAGTCAACTGTTGTCGAAGAATGCGTTAGTTATCAAAGACTTGACCAAAAATTATGGCTCTTTTCGAGCCGTCGATAACATCTCGTATGGCGTGAGGAAAGGCGAGTGCTTTGGGTTGTTGGGCATCAACGGCGCCGGTAAGACGACGACCTTCAAGATGATCACTGGGGACGAGCCGATCACCAGTGGCGACATTTTCGTCAATGGCTTCAACGTTAAGCAAAACATTCAGACAGTTCAGCAACAGATCGGTTATTGTCCACAATTTGATGGCCTATTGGATCAGATGACGGCAAGGGAGACACTGACCCTCTTCAGCCGGTTGCGAGGCATCCAGGAAGGGATGATACCGGCGCTCATCACTCAGATCTCTGGCCTTCTCTACTTTGACATGCATTTGGACAAAAGGGTCGGGCAGTGCAGCGGTGGTACTAAACGCAAGTTGAGTACAGCTGTGGCACTCCTGGGCTCACCTCCCGTCTCATTCCTCGACGAGCCGACCACTGGCGTCGATCCCGTCGCCCGACGCTGTCTGTGGGACGCACTGAGCAAACGCCTGTCTGAGGGCACGTCCATTGTGTTGACCTCCCATTCCATGGAGGAATGCGAAGCCCTTTGTCATCGACTCATAATTATGGTTAACGGAAGGATCTGTTGTATAGGAAGTCCTCAGCACCTGAAGAACAAGTTCGGCAAAGGATATACGGTTCACATCAAGGTGGCGGCCACTGGAGGCCAGGGAGGCCTCACTCGACACCTGTCGAGACAGTTGTCGCGCCAGAAGTCTCGCAGAGACTCTAAGAAACGGCGGACCAGTTCTGACGCCGGCGTACAGAAGATAGTGTTTAACCGCCAGACGTCGGAAATGGCTTTGAGTAACAACACGTCCGAAGTGAAGGAGTTCATGGAGAAGGCCTTCCCGGGCTGTCAGCTCAAGGCTGTCCACAGCAACCAATTGGAGTACAGTATATGCGATGACAGCCTTAAGTGGAGCGAAATCTTCGGCCGAATCGAGAGATCCAAACATACGGTCAATATTGAGGACTACTCTATAGGACAGACATCTTTGGAACAGATATTCCTGTCGTTCGCCCGAAAGCAAAGAGAGGTCAAAGTTTAGGTCAAAGTTTAGGACAAACTTTTAACACAACTATTAATACAATGTTTTGTAAATTATTTTTCAATTATCACTAAAAAAATTTTCATTCATTTGTGGCTAAAATGAAACAAATTTTATGAATAAAAGTCTATCACAACTTAATGTACAAAAACAAACCCTTAGAAAAATACCCCTTGAAAAAAAAACCACGAAAAACTTCAGCTCTACATAAGCTGACTGTCCAACAGCTGGCGCTGAGAGTGGACATGACGTCACTGACTGAGCGAATGACATGTATTTTGAAGTGATCTTTAAATGTGTTTTTAATTTAAAATAATATTTTATTACAAATAAAATAACATTTATTTATCGGTTTTGAATGCAATCACACAATCAATGATGTGTTGGACATATCGAACGCAGACTGTATTTAGTGATCGATTGTACGCTAATTGTGAAAAATGACTACAAATGCCATTCATTAACACATATTGTGATTATTAATCGCTTTTTTTCTTGCATTCAATTCAAGTGTTTTTTTTTTCTGTCGTCTCTTTAATGACAAAACATTTCAATTGAAAACTCATTTTTAATGAAAAAACTCATTCATTACTGCTATTAGTCTTCAGTTGTCGTCGTCTTCACTCGTGTTGTAATTGATTAACGAATTTATAAATGAATTGATTTTTAAAAAATATTAGTTTTTAGGAAAAAGTTTTTTTTTTGAATTTTATCTATAATTTAATTTATAATTAATTTTATTTTTAATGTAAATAATGTTTGCATTTATTTAAACGAAACGATGAGTGAATTAATTGTGAAAAACATAACAAAACTATTGATGTCTTTGCTGTCGATTGTGGTTATGATCGGTTCGGTGGCCATCGGTCCCACCCATACCTCATCGCTGGGTCAGCCCCTGTACGACACGTCCGACCCCAACATCCAGACCCTGTCGGAGGGCAACTTCACCGCCAGTGTGTTCGGCGCCGACCAAAACAGCCGACGCGTCCAACTGATCCAATTCTACAACAGTTGGTGCGGACATTGCATTGCATTCGCGCCGACATTCAAACAGTTGGCCAAAGACTGTCAACAGTGGTCACCACTGATGACCGTATCGGTTGTCGACTGCGCTCAAGACATCAATACAAAGATGTGTCGAAACTTCGATATCAATGTCTATCCGACTCTTAGGCTCTTCTGGTTTAGTCCCAAAGACGGCGACAAAGGCTTTGATCTGATCTGTAAATGCATTTCACGACAGAAGATGTCTTTTATTAATCGATTGTCTCTTTTCGTTTGAATCCATAGCCGAAGAGAAGAGCAGTGAAGGCATCCAGAAGTCGATCATCCGATGGATTGTCGACAACTGGTCCAAAGGTGTGCCACGTGTTTGGCCAGACCTGATGCCGGTGTCGGCGCTCAACAAACAGGAGTTCATAAAATTCCTTCCCATCGAGAAAGGCATACCAATCGTATTGGTCGTCGAAGACGAGAAGTCATTCCTCGGACGAGAGGTCTGTCACTCAATGCCATACCATATGGCGCTCACAATAACAGCATGTCTTCAATGAGCTCTTCGTTTGTATTTGCAGATAATACTAGACATGAGTCCACATCAGTCTTCGGTGACTGTCCTACGAATGTTGGACACGAGTAAAGCGCTCATCGACGAGATAATACCCGGGGTCTTAGGCCACCACAAGAGGCCCTATATGTTGTCGATCGACAACAAAGACTATACGTTTAAATTGGTTTCGATGTAAGAGATGTCGACGAAAACAGATCCATGTCTTCGTATGGCTCACAATTGTCTCATATGTTTCAGGAATGTCTTCCCAGAGAAACAATTGCGCGAAATGTTTGTCAAAATTATCAAAAATGAATTCCTTAATGGCATCGAAGAAGTGGGCGATCGGATTGACCACGACTTCCAACAGATAGCGCCCAATAAACTGCCTGAAGAGTCATCGGTGGCCAAAGTGTCCAACAATATCGAGAGTCCGTCAGTCATCCAAAGCATATACATGTCGGACATGAATAACGCGTTGAGATTTTCGCTATTCCAAGAGATATCACTTAAGAGGACACTCAATACCACACAAATCAATGCTCTGAAGAATTACTTATCGGTTCTGGAACTACACTTTCCGTTCCAGACGGACAAAATGCAGGGCTTTGTCAAAAAGCTCAACGAATGGCTGTCGAAGAAGAAGTCCGACGTCAACATCGACGACATGATCGCAACGATGAAGATATACGAAGACTACTATCACTTCCCAGAGATGAAGACGTGGAAGACGTGCGCCGGCAGTGATAACAAATACAGGGGCTATCCGTGCTCGATGTGGACGATGTTCCACACCCTGACTGTCGCCGAACACAAGAATACTCTGCGATCACAGAAGTGGTCGACACTTCACTCCGTGTTGTATGCGATGAGAGATTACATAAAGAACTTCTTCGGCTGTTCCTATTGTTCGCAACACTTCGCACAGATGGCCAAAGACATGGAGTCGGAGCTCACGTACCCGAACAGCTCCGTCCTGTGGCTCTGGCGGGCGCACAATCGGGTCAACAAACGCCTCAAAGGCGACCAAAGCGAAGACCCAAAGCATCCGAAGCGCCAGTTCCCACATCGAGGCCAGTGTCCCGAATGTTTCAGCGCTCCCACCGGTGAAGACGACGGCGCCTACAATGAGAAGGCAGTGTTTGACTACCTATTGAGACACTACTCGCTGGAGAACATCGTGAAAGACGACACGGAATTGGGCGACGAGTCGTCGGTTGAGGCCGAAGGGAGACACCACTTAAGACACGACGAGAGGGCGAGAGAAGACAATGTCTTGACTTCTGGTAAGTCAGTGAATGTGAGAAACACTTCAATAAACTCGAAATGGAATTACAGTCTCTTGAATAACATGGACTACAGTTTGATACTATTCCTATACTTTTCCTCTGCGGCTATCATTATATCCATCTGTCTGTACCTTAAGCTCAGAAAGAGGAAAAGGGGTCAAAAGTATAGCTCATTTAAGTCGGCGTTAAATTATGCTTAAGAAAAAAAAATGTGAAACAATTTTTTACATTAATTTTTTTTGTGTTGTTTTTTAGTTTTAAAACAAATTTTTTTTATTGAATTAATTATTGATTATTTTTTTTCTTTATATTTAAAGTCGTTTTGATTTTGAATTATTTTTTTGATATTATTTATGAAAAAAAGAGATTATATTTGAAATTATTTTATATATTTTGTGATGAATTAAAAGACAAATGAATTTTATTGAAGAATTTTTGTGTTTCATTTCATGTGTTTTTGTTTTTAATATAAATAATTGATTTTATGTTTTTTTATTTACATTTATATTATCAGAGAATTTAAAAACCATTTGAAAGTGATTTGAGACCAAAAAACTTGTGGCCAAAAAAAATGCAATTCATTAGCCGTTTGTTAAAAAAAATTAAAGTTATTTTTTAGACACAATTTATTCCATGGTTTCCTAAAGCATGTGTATCTCTATCGTTGGGCACCGTTAGCTAATACCAGACCAAACGAATGTTTAAATAATATATTCACGAATTTATACATATTTTTAAAAAAATGATTGAAAACAATATTTTTTAAAAATACTATTCATTTAATTAAATAATAAATTCATAAAAAAAATTAAAATTCAATTCAATTCCTAATATCGATAACTGAAGGCCTGTCTAAATGACGGCGCCTTAACGTAGACTTGGATTGCATTTTCACTAGTGATATGACTTCTATACAAATGAAGGAAATGATGACTAAAACAGTGGAACCGATGTTAACGTAGAGTAGAATATATGGACTGCTTTTGATATAACGGCCCACTATTATCGGGTCTACGGTGGCGATGGAGGCACAGGACAGGGCCAGTATACCGCATATGGTGTTCGTCAGGTGTATGTGTTGTTCCATATATGAGTAAATACAGGGAAATACCGTCGAGAAGCCCAGGCCTAGTATAACAGTGCCCACAATCAACATCGTCTCCGACGTGTTGGCGAAGAAGTAGAGGACAACGTTTGCCACTGATATGAGGACGAGATTACAGTACAAGAAGTACTTGGGCTGCACTTTGATGGCCAATAGGATGCCGACGCCGCGACCAGCCTTTCCGTTGATAGAGAGAGAGGGAGAGAGAGAATGATATGGTTTTTAAATGATATGTATCTTTGTTTTGGTGTCAAACCATTTACAGTGTATGCGATAGACATGGCCGACACGACCAGATCGGACGTCTCCTCCGAGAGATTGAGTTTTGTGTTGTCGTTAAATGTCGTCAAGTATTCAAAGTTTATGTTTTCCATCCCTTCGTAGAAGCAGAACATGAGTGAACCCATGGCTACCATTAACACGATATAGCCTTTAGATCTTCGCCGATCACTTCCAGCGCCGCCATCATTGCAATCCTCATCGCAGCTATTGTTCAATAGGTCTGCGGTGTCGGCGTCGGTACAGTGGGTCCGACTCACGGACGGCTTTATCGTTCGGTTGTCATCTGCTTCAAAATCATTAGCTATTATTCAAAAGAAAAATAAATGAAAATAAAATTCACTTTAAAAGAGAAAAACTATTTTTAAACAAAATCTAATCACAAAAAACTGTCGTTAATTACTGTTCATATAATCAGAACATTATATATAATAAAGACATAAATGAAAAGAAATTTTTTTTTCAAGATTAATATAACGCCCATAAATGGTATAGAAAAATGAAAACTCATTTTTAGTCTCTCTTTTTTCTCTCTCCCATTCAATACCTGAGTCTAAAACTGGTTCATATTTGTTGATGATATACATAATGACTATGATTAGCGCACAGGCTGTTAATAGAGCGCCTGTTATACAGTACGGTATGTAGATATGAGAGGATGTGCCACCAGTGGTGTCATTACTGCCATTAGCACTGGTATTAGTCAGACCATTAGCGCTCGTATCTGACGGCGCGAACCATATGAAGTTGTGGTGATGTGCACCGAATTGAGGGGTGTTTAACGTCATGTTCCGCAGCGAACGGCGCCTGTGATGGCGTCGGCTGTGATGGTGGACTCTATGGGCGGCTAATTGGGTGCCGTTGTTTGACATGTTGGACACGTCGGTGATGTCGTCCAAGTAGTTAAGACTGATCAGTGGGGCCAGTAGTGAGCCCAGGCCAAACATGAAGTACAGCGCCTGCATGTAAGGTCCGTTTTCGTTGCTCCACATCTCTAATACCCATGCATTACAGGCCGTATCGAAGCCTAAATAAAAAGTTCATTTCATTGCAAATATTTTGAACCCAAAGAGAGAGAGAGAAAAAAAATCAAAAATTTGTTTGGATTTGGATTTAATTGATAATTAAAAAAATTATTTTTCGTTTTTTTTGTGATATTTTTCTTTAAATTAAGAGCCAATAAAATAAGGAAACTCTGAGCAAAAATTTCTTCCTCAACAACAATAATACTGTGGTTTGAGATTGAGATCAAATGTAAAATAAATGTTCATTTTTTTTCTTCGAAATAATAGAGTACTTTCCCCTTGAGATTAGACTCGGATTATTATTGAGAGATTTTTATCCCAAAAATAATTGATTTAAAACAATATTTTTTACATTGACTTTTGTTTTGAGATTTTTGTTATGTTTTGTGAATTTTTAAAAACATTTCCTAAACTCATGTCCAATGCAAACCTCCTTCTCCTAAGCCGAACACCACTGAGAAGATGAGGAACAACTTATACGACTTGAGCACTGGTGTCAACGATGTCGAGACAGCCATTAGTATGAGATAAAATGCGACCAACAGTTGTCTGTTCAGGTAATCGAATATTAGGCCCCCTTTGAGTCAAACGGACGAAAAAAAAGTCAAAATCAATGACAAATTGAATGAACAAAAAAAAACTTTTTTTAATGTAAACCAGAAAACGCCCCAAAGATGTATCCGATGGCCATCAATGAGTTGCCATAAGCCATATCACCCTGGGTGCTATCCAACAGACTCACCAGGTCCACCCATGTGGGGCCCCATATATTATATGCCATTCCCTGTCAGTAATTGTGATTTATATGAAAACATTTTCCTCATATTAAGTGAAAAACAAAACAAATAACAATTTTCTGTCAAATCATATTTAAGTCAAACAAATAGTGAAACAAAAAATTATTATAAATGAGAAATACTTTTAATAATAACTCACATAAGCGATGAAACATAAATACAGAGCAAAACTAGTGTATAAAAACTCTGTTCTCCTATGGCTTCGTTCGTCGACAGCCTGTCCTCGACTCTGATTATCCATTTTATGTGATTTAATAGTAACTAAAACACCATTTTTGGACACTTTCTCATTCACATCACTTGACGTTTTAGCACTCGATGTCATTATCGATGAATTGCATAAATATTGTATAAATATCTCTATACAGAAAGAACTCTATATTTTCACTCCGTATAATTTCACATTTTGTATAATTTCACACAAGATATGAGCCCCATCCAGGGCCCTATGTTAAAGTATAGCAATGTTTTCACAATTGTGTATTTTCACTGTCACACGTGTTTTTGGGAACCTGTAATACAACTAATATGTGATAAAATTTGTATAATTTCACAAAATATTTTGAATGTTTTATTATTTTAGTTATGAGTGAAAAAAGAAGAAAAGTTTCTCTGATAGTATTTATAAATTTTATTTTAAAGCATTTTAAACATTTCTAATTTAAATTATAAACATTTTGAGTGAAAAAAACTTGACCCCAAACATGATCTAGGTCTTACTATTTCTCAAAAAATTATCTCACCCTAAAAATGTACCAAATTCTATAATCAAACGTTAACTATGACCAACCCTTTAATCAAACGTAATTTTAGTACCTTTTTAGGTAAGATTTTATGCAATTTTGAGTTTTTGTGAATCTCTATATTTTCACAACCTATAATTTCACACCATCAAAATCCCGGTCCCGAGAGTGTGAAAATATAGAGTTCTTTCTGTATATCATATAAATCTATTAACAGCTAAACAAATACTGAGTTATTATAAGAAAATACTTTAATAAAACTTATATTCAAATATCGATTATTGCATATCAAGTGATAGCAAACTGTAATGCCTGTCAAGGGGTACAAAGATTTCATTATTACCGTAGTTGTAGTAATCATTTCAATGTCTCATATCTTCATTGTATATGTGTTTTAGTGATAAACGACAGGAAAAGGGGTTTGAAATTTAACAAACATTATTCGTGCGATAATAACCCCTAATATATCACATGTTTTACGACAATTGGTTTTCATTTCGAGTTATTGTCTTTTTTTTGTAAATAAATAGTTTTGAAAAAAAATTCTTTGAAATCAATCAAATGTGGATCTCATCCATAGTAATGAATTAATACATTATCTCATTCTAGACTTTGAACTTATTTTTTATGTGTGAAAAAAAGAATTAATTTTATTACAAGTATTTTATAATTAAATAATCAAAGAATATTCTGTCAAAAAAAGTGTAATCAAAAACATATTTTTCAAAATTAATTAACAAAAAAACAAAACAAAACAAAAACGATAATTAGTTTGATATCTGAGGCTATAATTTTGACTCCGGGTATAAAATAATAATTTTTTTTAATATCACTTTTGATCATAAAATATAACACAAAATAGGGGTTAATATAACCGAAGAATATTAGTTAATATGCAATGAAAAACATGAGATAAAAAAACATTAAAATTTAAATTACAAAAAAAGTATATTTTATGTAATAGTGATTTCGAGAGAGAATTAACTGAAAAGATATAACAAAATATATATTATTATCAATAGTTTTAATCAAAGCAAACACACTTTGGAGGCGTTCTTCATTGACCTCACAATTTGGAGTAGGGTTTCATTAGTCCTACAAATTATTATAATATAAAACATTATGTTTACGGCTATTAAACAAACTTTTTCTTTGAATTTTATCTAATTATCTAATTATCACACAATTGATGAAAACGTTTTACAGATATTATATTTCTTCACAAAAAATATTTTGCATTCAATACGAAAATCAATAATAATTATACGAAAATATTTTCACTGATTATTATTATTGATATTTATTTATATAAAACACATTTTTTTGGTGATTAAAAACAAGTTTTAATATAAATAATCATCTCTTGAATGAAATATAAATGAATACAAATTATATCAAAAAATCATATTTAGTTCACATTAAAAGTGAATTCAATTTAAATTAAACAAAAAAAAATTATTTAATCTTTTGATATATTCTTTGCTCCAAAAAAAAGGCAAAAACAATTTCATTCATTGTTTTTATAAACAAAGAAAAACTAATTCATTGAAAATTCGTATTGAATTTCAACGATATATTTATTCAACATTTGATTAATAAATGAAATTAATTTCAAATATAATTTACTTCAAAATGTAATCCAATAACTGATTGAAGCGTTGAATCATTACATTTCGAGGGGATTATAAAATGCAAATAACATAACCCCTTATAGTTAAACCTAACCCCTTAGGTAAAAGGGGTCAACAATTATTATTATTATTATGTTTTGATTTATCTAATATTTAATTGCGATTCACTTATAATAAATTTATGATTAATTAGCTGTGAATTAAATGAAAATATGAGTCTTAAATGTGTTTAAATGCATACGAAAAATACATTTTTTGAATACCAAATGTCAGAAAAAAATGTCAAAAAAATCTAATCCAAAACTAATGTATAATTTGATGTCAAAAAAGTTTCACAAACTTTTGAAACATTTTGTTTTTTTTCGTGGCATTACTTTAAGGGCTGAAAATTTTTTTTTTGAGTCAAAACAATTCATAACATATAATATATGTATAAAAATTCTTTAACACAATTACAGGTCTCAAAAAATTGTGAACAAAACAATTCTTCATTAAAAATGGTATTAATTTATTATAAACTTTACGCTCGTTTTTGATTAGTTTTTTCTCTTCACTCGTATTTAAATTGAATGAAATATATGTTAATAAAATTCATTTAATATATAACTCCATTTCCACAGCGGTTTCAAATCCATGCAAAGTATATAATTTTCTGAAATAATTTTCTCTCTCTCTCTCTCTCTCTCTCTCTCTCTCTCTCTCTCTCTCTCTCTCTCTCCCAAACTATTCTCAAAACGACTTGATTTAAAGCAATTCATAAATTAAAATAATAATAATATTCAGTGAAAAGACATCCAAATTGTTATCCATAACTGTATTGTGAGCTAACACTCACTCACAGACACACTAATGGTATTCATTTCAGGCATTAATTTTGTTTTCACTTTTGTGTTTGAAATGTTAGCCAAAGAACTGTTTTCAACCATAAAAAAAGAGCCAACAATTATATGAATATCCAGTACTAATAGTGATATTTCCCCTGAGAGACAGAGTTTAGGAGAAATTTAATTTTCAATGCAATGCAAATCAAGTCTTTTCTCGGAGTCAAGTCTTTTCAGGTTTGAATTCAATGATGAAAATTAGGATAAATTGTTGTTAAACACAATTGTGTGAAACAATTGTTTGAATGTTTTTTCGCTATTCAACTAAAATGAGACTCAACTGAATCATAAGTCTCAGCCCTTTCGCTCCCTCTCAATAATACACTGTTTATACCCCTTTCGGTTTAATGCAAATCAGTCTCTCATATGGTTTTTCGCGAAAAAGTTTTACAAATTAATAATAAAAAAATATTTTTTTTTGAAACTAAAAACTGTTATTTTTTGACTGTAATGATAGATAACCTAACCTTTCATTTGCATAATATGACTGCGCTATAAAGAGAGTGAGATATCGTTGATTAGGTCAGCGCAGAGAGAGTGAGGGAAAGGGAGCATAATGTGAATGAATTTGAATTACATTTCAAGAACTCTCCCCCAAACCAATTGTGTGACCTTTTGGCAGAATTGCTATCAAGTCTCACATCAAACGATCTAATGATTTATATAACAAATTGAGTGAAAAATATTTCGTTTTCATTATTAAAATCAATGATCTTTTTATTATTTAAGGTCTAATAAATGTAAACCTGATTTAAGGGGAAAAAACGTTCACTTTTGGATTACGGCGTAAGACATAATTCATATGAAATTCAAATAATAATTAAATCGTGAATTAATTACACATTTTTTTCTCTCTCAACGTTTTGTTGAAAAAACATTACTTTTATTTCACAAAAAAAATTATTTAAAAAAGATTTCATTTCATAATTGCAATGAAAATCGTATTCAAAGCATAGCATAACAAACAAAAATATTTATCTATTTTTTTTTATTCATTAAATTCATATAACATTAACGTTAATGACATTAGTTTTTAAGTGAAGAGTGAAATAAAAAATAATAATTAATATATAAAATAATTTATTCTATAACTCAATAGAAAAATTATGAGAACCGGTAGGCATTTGTATGTGATTGACATGACATGAGTGGATAGGCATACAGTATGTGTGAGAAGTGGTATGTGTGCGGAGAGCGCGTATAATGACAGCCACTGTCCAAATGAGTAGTAGTCGTGGGTCTGCTTTTTATATGGCTTTTCAGATCACAATCAAAATTATAACAACGAATAAGTAGTCCAACAAAAGAAGTAACAAAATGTTGAGGAAAACAATTATCTATTTCTTGTATCTGTGGTTCAGATAAGCAAAAGATAGGGAAAAAAAGTGATCATTAAATCATAAAAGCGTTACCAAAAACATTGATATCATTACAACTCATTAAAGGACTCATTTGAAGACCATTTAATGAGATATCAATGATATAATTATTCTCTTTTCATACCCTCCGTCATAACCGCCGCCCCCGTAGTGATCACCGCCGCCCCCATAGCTGTCATAGTGGACGTCTTCATAGCCGCCATAGCCTCCGTGGTCTCCGCCATATCCACCGCCATAGCCGCTGTCGTGTCCACCATAACTGCCGCCTCCATAGCCACCGCCATAGCCGCCGCCGCCACCGCCATAACTGCCGCCGCCGTAGCTCTCCTTCACATAGACGGGCACTTTGACCTCATAGGGAACTTTGACCTCATAAGGCACGGGCACCTTCTTCTCGACGTAGACGGGGTACGGCTTTGGCACTTTGACCGTCTTAATGATGGGCTTAATATAGATGGGCACCTTTACCGGGTAGGGGACGGGCACTTGCTTATAGATGTGCACCGGCTTGTATTCCTCTGTGAGAATGAATACGAAATAATATGTTATAAAAAGTGAAGAATTGCTTAAAAATGTAATGACAATGAAATGGGTTGTCAAAGGGTTTGTCAAATACCTTGGTATATATGGATGGGCTCCTTATGGAATTTGTCGAAGAATATGGCATGACTTTCATAGACGACACACAGAAGCAGAATTGCGATCAAATTCTTCATTATTTGACGATTGAGTTAACGAATGAATGACTGAATGAAACGAAATAAAAAAATGTTTGAAAAATATTAATAATTTTTTTTCGTATATATAAAAGATTTTTCTCCAAAAAAACAAATCAATCTTTACTTTCAGTTTTCGCTTTCACTTTCGAAATATGCTCTGAATGTGAACTTAAAGACAAAACCGCTTTTATAGTGAACCACACGTTTCACTTGCAGTGCATTTTTCGTCAGCGAAACAAAAAACGAGTCAAAAGGCATTACATAATAAATAAAGTTATTAAATGTTGTGAAAAACCATTTGAACTCATTTGTGATAATTTTTTTTCTTTCTTTTTCTTCGTTTGCATTTTGTATTGAATTGCATTACGAGTGAACAGTGCTATCGAATTGAAGAATAAATACAAAAAAAATTTTCCTCTGAATATCGTTCATGTGTTTAGTATTGAATTTTCACTTTTCTTGAGGCGAAAACCCCTTTCAGACCCGACCCCCTGTTATCAACAATTTAGTGCACACTTCAATAGGTGTTGATTTCACTATAAATTACATACAAATGTATTGTTTTTTATTCAGTGATTTTATTCTTGATATTAAACATTTAATTATAACAAACAGACACTGGGTATATAAAGACCCGGATTGTCGTGAATTTTTATGCAAAGAAATATTATTTACATTTTCAAAGCAAACAATTTTAAACTCTTTTTGTGAAATGAATTTATTTAACATTAAATAACATTTAAATAATTTTCAAAATGTATTTCAAGTGCTTTCCCGTAGGAAAAGGTTATTCAAGCACTTGAAGGGAATGAATAAAAAGTTGCATTTTTTTCAAAATATTATTTTTCTTTACAAATAATGTCATTTAGTATTGAGTTTTAAGTTTACTTAACCCTTAAAAAGACACTGATATTATATATCATTTCAATTGTTATAAATATTTCGATCAAATCATTAAAGAAAATATAATTTTATTTTAAATATTTTTAAATAAAAATGTTATTCAATAATATGACTGTCCATAACCCCCGGGTATTGTCGGCCCTTTACTCGAGGTGAAGACATATGAGTTATCAGTACATAAGGGTTGGGAGGAAGGGGTGAATCTGTCTTCAATTGAATATAATATTTTTATACATATTATAATCATTTTTTAAAGAAATTTTTGAGCCTTTTGTCGTGTACTACAGAGGATAGGGAGGTTAGGGAGGACTCAATGGATTCTCAAGTTGTGATTCACTTACTGTAATGTTATTATAATATCAATTGACTGTCAAATGATTTTTAAAACCAATATTTTTATTACAAGTCATTCAAATTGTATGCAAAATATGTTTTAAAATCTCATTCAATATAATAATAATTAAATAATAATTTTTTGACAAAAAAAATGAAACAAAAATTTTATATAATATTTTCATTACTTTTATTTGTAATTATATTTTACAAAATGTTTTACGAAAACAATAGATATATTTTGACGCCAATGAGGTCTTCAGTTGTTGTGGTGTCAGACACAGGCCATAGTCTGTCCACCGGTGCCGACACACCCTTTAGGATCCTATTGTGGACCAAATACTTCGGTGGCAACAGTTGGTCAGGACTTAGTGTCCACTCATTGAACTGTAGTTTTCGTAATTGTCTTATGACTGAAGACAAGTCAGAACTGACCAAAAGTGATGCCATAGTCTTTCACTGGTCGGACATTGGCGGACTCAGGTGGACCTTTCCCAGAGAGCACCTGAGGGGCCAGAAGTGGGTTCTATTAAATTGGGAACCACCCCCTAATACATACATTACTGCCGTTAAACCCATCGCCGAAGACATCGATTGGGTTTTGAGTTATCGGACAGACTCTGACATATACGCGCCGTACGGACGGGTCGTCAGGTGTGACAACAAGTGGCAAAACTATGACTTCTTCGATGGAAAGACCGATTCCATCGCATGGGTTGTCAGCAATTGTTTCTCTCAAAGCAATAGAGAATCTTATGTCGAAGTACTCAAGGAATACATTGATGTCGACATCTATGGTAAATGTGGTAAATATTCGTGCGGTTCCGACAGCACCTGTTTTCCGATGATAGCAAAGAAGTATAAGTTTTACCTCTCGTTTGAGAACTCTGTAAGACTTGAGAGGAATGTCTGAATCTATT
>JAQIXR010000390.1:0-29499 GCA_034700825.1 Quadroppia sp. Gr-Ori-00064 | reverse complement strand
TATATATATTTCAAGTTTAGTTGAAATAATGAAAAACAAAATTTCATTTCAATTTTTGTTTAAAATTTTGAAAAATAATTTATTTTTGATAAATATTTTTATAAATAAACAATTTATTGATTGTATTGAATTTTTTAACTTTATTATAGTAACAATTGTGTTACAGAGTTTTTCCATCGGGTTTTCCATTGTAACGAATTCATGAGATTGCAAATGTATTTAAGACATTCTCATCTGAATTCATGACATTGTCATTGCTTTTCATGATATTTATACATACCTTTTAATGGAAAATATCATAAAAAGCAATACAATCACATGAATTCAATTGAAATTCGTGAATTCAATGGAAAAAATTTTTAAATTACTATAAATGACTATTTTTTCATTTTTTAGCGACTATAAGTGACTATTTGGGGAGTCATAAATGACTATTTTTTAGGTTTTTAGTGACTAAGATTCAATTCCCTATTTATTATATTCAATTTGATTGTAATTATTGTTCAATCAATTGCTGTAAACAACACAACAAAACCCAATGAATGAAAACATCCTTTAGTATCAAATAGCGATAAACACATGAATTAATAAATAATATTATTTTTACAGTTGTTTATCATTTTTTATATCCGTCTATATGTCTTAAGCATATACCCACCAGGGTAATCAATCTCATATCATATACCCACTATTCCTCTAAATTATCCCTACCCACCCTTGAAGTCACGCACCGCGTTTGGGGCGTAAATATTTACGGGAAAGGGTTTTATTATATTTTTGAAAGACAATACAAACATATTTTTTTAACCTCAAAAATAAGTTATGATTTATAACTGAAACTCAAAAACATATTTCAATCCAAATAACCAATAATCGAGAGATTAATTGATATATTATTTGTAAAATTCCTTTTAATTGATTGCAATGTCATTGAATTACAATACAAAACATATAAATATAGTATTTTTCAATATATTCTCACATATTGTAATCAAAAGTTATATCAAAATTTCATTTAATAAAAAATAATGAAAACAATAATCTTTTTCATAGGTTTTGTTAGCCTCACGTTTGCCACAGATTTCCATTTTCATAACAACTGTCCATTCACTGTATGGCCGGGCATTTTGGGCAATTCTGGTAAAGGACAGCCTGAAAACGGAGGCTTTCAGCTTAACAGTTATCAATGGCATATGGTGTCTGTGGGGGCCGACTGGGGAGGGCGAATGTGGGGCCGCACCAACTGCAATGCTCAAGGTCATTGTGAAACGGGTGATTGTGGCAACAAAATACAATGCAACGGCGCCGGCGGTGTACCGCCCGTCTCATTGGCCGAGATCACATTGAAAGGCGCGGGCGGTCTCGACTTCTACGACATCTCACTCGTGGACGGCTATAATCTGCCCCTTCGTATGCAACCCATTGACGGCACGTTTGTCAAGACTGGTGGCGGTAAATATGACTGCGGTATCGCCGGCTGTAACGCCGACCTGAACGCCAAGTGTCCATCAGAGTTAGCCATACGAAACTCGGCCAACTGGCCCGTGGCCTGTATGAGCGCCTGTCTTAAGTTCAATACAGATGAGTATTGTTGTCGCGGTGCGCACAATACGCCTCAGACATGCAAGAGCACCGACTGGCCAGTCAACTATCCAGCCATATTCAAGAGTGCCTGTCCGGACGCCTACAGCTATGCGTATGACGACTCAACGAGCACCTACACCTGCAAAGGCAACCCACAGACCAATTATATAATCACATTTTGTCCTTAAATTCACATATGTTTTGATATTTGAAATTTTTTTTCTGAAAAAACAATTTCAATAAAAATTTTGTTCAAATTATTTAATTAATAAAAAATTTATTTTTTGTTTTTTAAATACAATTCGGTATAAAAAAATATTTATAAAATATTTTTATTAAAAAAATATTGAGCAATAAAAAGGGGATTAAATAAGAAATATTTTTATCTCATTGGGTTTGTTGTGTTTTCGTCGAGTATTCCATAAACCGATTGATTGCTCTGTGATATGAGTGAAGCTAACGGTGCGAACTGTGAGCCGCCGTCATATACGTCCATTGGGTAGAGGTCGTGACACTGGACCTGAGCGGAGGCGCTCGACTTGACTGAACCACAGGAACTGATGTTGTCATCGTAGTCCTGTTCGAAAGGGGCGCGGGTGGCAAAGTGGGCGCCCCTTAAGTGATCCAATTGGCCGCTAATAGACCCAGACATAGCTATGGACATAAAAAGCAATTCTCATTCAGAATATTCTTTGACAGCTATCATAAATCAGGGGTGAGTTTAGAGAATTCCCCTTAAAATAGTGAACATGCAATTGTTTGCACCCAATAGAGAATACATTAATATTTTGCATCCTATTGTTTACACCTTTTTATTATTCACTGTTTTTTATACTAATTGTAAAAAAATTTGAAAATATGTGAAAAGTAATAAATAATAATAATATTTGTGTTTCGATTGCAATCATATCCCGATCTATACCTCCGTATAGCTGTTGGTGACCAGCGAACGGCTGGTGCTGTAAACGGCTCTTCAGTTCTCTCTCTTTGCGTAATTGTCGCGAAATTCTCGTAAATAAATATAACTTTCGTATATATAATAATGACATCACTAGTGTTGCAGTGATTAAATTGGCACAAACTATGGACAGGGAGGTGTCGCCACTCGATGCTAGAGAGGAATAGTATGACAAGTTATCGATTGTTTTAGCCAAGGATCAATTATTTGATCAGTCCTTACCGCGCACTCCAAGCCAGCACAGCCATATGATTGCTGTGCATATGGCGCACACCATTATATACCGGGGCTCATGGTTGTGGTCGTAGCACTTCCAGGTGAGACCGGCGAAGAAGACGGTTATTAACAGCAATTGAATGACATAAAGAAGCGAAACAATGATCTCAGAGTCAAAGAGAATCAATGACTTGTTTGGCGAACACTTCCAGAGGCCGTCGTAGAGGCCAGGGTTGGGCGGATAGCTGCACAGCCATATGGTTGTCACTATCACCTGCAATAGTACGAGTCCTCCGCTGATCAACACCAGTGCCGATGGGGAGGACATACGAAGCGGTTGTGAATTGTTTTTTATGATCATTAGTCTCCATGTGTTCAACACTTTCACTAATAGTCCGCTTATTATCAGCGTATACGACAGTGCCATACCTGTGCTCGACGTTAGAAACACAACACATGAATCAAACAAAACCTAAAACCATATTATAATTGCATACCTATTCTTCTGAGTGCGCATACCGTTGTCGACACCGGTATTAAGAACACAAAGTTTGTGGTAAAGACAAGGAATAGGCCAAACAGTATCTGATAGCCCAGAACTGTGGTGCCGACAGCCATAGGGAACACCAAAAGAAAATAAATGACACAAATAAGTACTGATATGACGCCCAGTGCCGAGAGTAAGGCCGCCAACAGACTCCATGAGCGCCTCAGGCGAACAACCATTGCTGGCGATTGATCTGAAAAACATTATTTTGTTTTTATATGAATGAAATTGAACTCAAAAGTAGTGCCAAACCTGTGATCAATAGCTGACGACTACTCGTCTCGAATTGATTTTCACATTTATTGCAATTCTTTACACAATAGGCCTTAATATGTGTTATGTTTTCCAACATTTGCTTTGAATCCACTCTATTATCACCAGAAATGCCAACAGTTTTCACATCGTTTCCATTGATTCTCTTCCAGATATGAAAACTAAAAACGGATTTATTATTATTATTACTCATAATCTCATTGTGTTTATCGTTATTAAGTGCCGCCAATTCTCTGTCTATGTATAGCTTAAGTTCTTCTCTTGGATTCTGTGGACAGTCGTCGATGTCCTCCAAAACACTTTCTGTTTTGCATTTGTCATTCAGAAAATGTTTGATACCGTTAGCAATGCCTGAGTTATTATAGAGAAAGTGCTTAACATTAAAAACTTTTTTCAAAATAACAAAAATTTTAAAATATTAAGACATTTATAGAATATATTCTTAAAGAATATTCAATATAACTGTCACTACTATATGATCAAGGTCATTCCACATACCAAACACAAAATTTATTGTCTTCCTTATGTTTTCGCTTTGGTAATCATCTTTATTTAGTAGCCGTTCCTCTCCGGTGCACATGTGCTCGAATCGCGTGTCACTGACCGGCGAATGTGGTAAATGACAGCCAAACCTCTGCTGCCAGTATTGGTGGAACCAATTGACTGGTATTGAGTTGTGGTCCACAAGTGATAGAGAGGACAGAAATCGTATATAATTTGGATCACTGTATGACTCGATCGACAGTGAGATGGCATTGAATGGCATTTTTGTTGCGTTCGTCGTTTTGTTCAGTGTTTGCATCCATGTGTGGCCACCGATCCAGACATAGCTATGCAAATTTGAGCAAGGTGTTTTTTATTAATAAGTAATAAATTCAACACTTTTCAATACTTTAGCCAAGCATAAAACAAAAGACATTTCTCATTCAATAGACTTTTTATAAACAAATTTTGTTACAGTTCTTAAAAATTATTGAATTTTTTTGAAAACTTTGAAATACTATTGATTTTATTTGAACTCACTTTTTGATCATATGTTCGGAAACGCTGTTTAACATCATTTCATTGATCCGTTCGTTCCCTAAGACGACGACCACTTTTGTCTCACTCTTGTCATACAATGCGTTCATCTGTTTCTTCACTTCATCGGCGGTCATGTCTTCGCTGAGTGCGATCATGACGTCCACACAGACTCTCATTCTGTTCGACTGAACCACAAACCAATTCTTGATATTCTCGTCACTATATACCAGGTTAACTAAACTCCATTCGTTGTCATTGACTATCTTCAACATTGTCTGCGTTTCGGCCCTTCTCAAAGCCGACTGTCTTATCCTTAGCCGACTATTTCTAGAATGAGACTCACTATCTGCCGGTGCTCTCAAGTGAATCATGTGATTCTCATTCAATATGTTATCCAATTCTTTGCTGTTGTCATACATTTGTGGGAATGTTATCATTGATGTCAACGTCTTTGACGTGATTTTATTGCTGTCCGACCCGGATATGAATGACGAGACCCTTTCGATGGCCTTATCCTTCTGTTGACAGTCATCGAACACAACGGCGCCCAACTGTACGCTCGGGTGTATCGAATAGTTTCTGTTAATCATATCCACTGCATATGTGAACGCCAAGAGGTTTTCGAACATTCCTTTTGGGGTTAAAAACATGTAATAATTTGAGCAAAAATACCACAAAATGACATTTCACACAAACCCTCATCAATGGGCCCACAGTTGAACATGTCATCACTGGAGCCGGACTTATGTAACGACATAATGGCCCCGATTGTCAGCCCACCCACCGGTGCGATCGTCATCGACGGCTGTATTGATGGCGATTCGGGAATCATTTGCGAGCACTGACTCCCTGTGCAGATGGACTTCACTTGACTTAATGGTATTTCATCTCCGCTTGTGTTATAAGCTCTGACTTTTGTCACATTAATATAGAGGCCGTCGTGTGCTGTGAACACACCCACGTTATGCCATACCTGTGCGCCACAACACAACACAATCAAACAATAGTCCCTTAAATGCAATAATTGCCCCTTAAATGACATACCAATGACTTTTTGGACATAAAGCGGAGATTATGTAAAAATAGCGACGATATCGTATAGCCTGACTCCGGGTCAAACATCATCTGTCTGTTGTCGAAGGCTATCATATGGAGGAAAGTTAGAAAAATTTCAATACAATGAAAAACATTGAATTGTTTGTAAAATTGGTCAAAACTAACCCAGGAATGTAGAGCTCTTGGCCAGATCATAGACCACCTTGGACAGCTTTGGATGGCGCCTGAACTCTGGACACAGACCGCGTGCAATATTCGGACACAATGTCCGGCGCGTCAGTTCCAGAGCATTGGCCAAAGCGAACATTGCGTTAATGGTTTGAGTCGTGTCCCTATCTATGGCTATGTCAGAGGGCAGGTGTGCGCCCACCGACGGGTTCATACACTCAGCGCCCATACAGTTGAACAACTGTTCCCAATATTCGTGAAACCATGGATTTCTAGTGTTGTTCCTTAGCGTCAAACTAGTAAAATAGGACTTGAAAGCACTGGACGCCTGTGTCTGAGGACTGATTGTTATGACGCCCAGCGATTCGTCGGTGAAGTCGGGAAACACTTCCCGGCCTTCGATTGATATCCACTGTATTTCACCGATTTTGATCTGCTGTTCAGTCGGCAGGTGTTTGTTCTCTTGGAAGAGACGTCTTATCTGTTGATTGGACAGCAATAATACGACTACTTTTGAGCCATTTTTGGCGTTCCGTTTGAGTCGAGTTATGGTCGCTATTATGTTGTTCCCGAAGATGTCGTTCGACTCGATCTCCTCTTCCAAACCAAATTCAATACCTATCGATGTATACAATGTTATGCAAAATGTTGGTCTCGTCAACATATGACCTTGGCCCTATGAACAGGTGACCTTGGTCATATCTAATAAGACTCATACCTATAAAGTTAGACTTAATCTTCAACTCCTGGTATATGTCCAACAT
Organism: Quadroppia sp. Gr-Ori-00064; assembly: GCA_034700825.1. Lineage (NCBI taxonomy): Eukaryota > Metazoa > Arthropoda > Arachnida > Sarcoptiformes > Quadroppiidae > Quadroppia > Quadroppia sp. Gr-Ori-00064. Next base: position 22,910 of record JAQIXR010000390.1, on the reverse strand, counting down.
CTGAGGTGTGGACTCATAGACGACTGACACGTAATGCCATAAAAAGCGCACTAATATCGATATAATGGCGTCGGCGAAGACGTCGTTAGGTGTGGACAGGCGTAACATCAATGGGTAGTCGAAGCGATTGTTATACTTGGAGTCGCGCGCGTGTGTGGCCAGGGTGGTCACCTCGAAGGGATTGGTCACATCCACCACCGCGTCCACAATGCGCGAAGTGTCACCTGGATCATTGATGAATGAATGATCATGGTTAAATTAGGACAATGCCATCGCTTGCATACCATCGACAATGAAGCCCACGACCGACTCGGCCGCGGGTAGAGTCGAGTGCTCGTCAGCTGACGTCAAAGCATTGCTAAAGAAGTTCGACACATCCCTTGCCGTCTTCTGGTGTGAAGAGCACGTGTCCAATATGACAGCGCCCAACTCCACGCCGGGCAATATCTCCGGGTGCGCGTTGATCATGTCGTAGGCCCACAGGAACGCCTCGACCTGTTGTATGCCATGCATTGCATCCAAAGGCCCGCATTGGAGCGGATTCTTCGCCGACGACTGATGTATGTTAAGACTGGCGCCGATAACAAGACTGTCCTCCGATTCTATGTACAGAAATTCAGGCGAATTCGTATGGAATCGCTTTTGGCGACTAATGTCTGAATATGACTGAAGCAAATCATCGGTATTTATGATCTGAAAAATAATTAAACAATTATTTCAAAGAATATTTTTTTACATTTTATTCACAAATAATTATTTGTAATTATTCTTGATTACTTTAAGATAACCAAGGGTAATTGTAAAATTATAACTAAATGGTCAATATTTTAATTACCAGGGTTGTTTACATAACATAATATAAATCGTTTAAATTTATTTTTATTACAATATAAAAATTAAATTATTTTTTATTTTTAAAAATAATACAATATTTTTGTATTAATTTAAAGAAATATTTTAAAAATACTCCAATTTTTGTGCCAAAAAATAATAAAGACCACACTTTCAATGGAAAATACCTTAATAGCCTTGAAAATTCAATATAGTATTGCCAGGGGGACGGATCAGGGTGACGGATCAGGGTGACATTCGAGGGTGACTTCAATATATAAATATTTCATATAAAATATTATAATATTTGAAGTTTTAATTTAAATAACCAAATGTTTGTGAAACTTAAGTTCAGAAAGAATTTTTCTAAACAACCAGATTTCATGAAATTTCAATCTTGGTCACCCTCTCAATACTAATCGAATGACCTTAACAATCGTATTAATCAAAACCCATTAATAGTGACATTGAAGGCAATATATAAGGGGTTACCAAATTCTTGCGAGATATTAAAATGCTGTTATTTGAAAACTATACTTGGTAATCTAATTCAGATGTTTCTTTCATATGTCAGAAAATATCCTCAAAATTAATGTTCAAAATGCCGTTTACAGAAGTGTATTATCTGGGATGGTTTTCAAATGACAGAGTCTTGAATAGCAAGACTTTTGGCATTCCCTTATACTTTGAATAGTCTCTATATTTGCATTTGAATAGAGATTTTTCAACTCATTTAAATAAATTAATTGATTAATTAATTCCTGTTTTAGTACAAAAACATTACAGATAACCTAATGACAAATCAGGGGCTAATTTATATTTGTTGCCAATGAATTCAATTTTATTGCTTTTCAATATTTATTCAGAAAAACACTTTTTAAAAGAAAATCAAAAAAATATTGAAACAGACATTGGATTACACCCTTATTTGTCACCAGAACTCATAATACAATATACCCCTGCGATAAGTACATACATAATATCACCAGAATAAGAGGCAGAATCTTTAAGATGACAATCTTTGCAAGAATATAAGCAAGTACATTTTGTATAAACAAAACTTATAGATATATCAAAAGTGATTCCAATTATTCTTCTGTGAGAACATAAATACTGTTATAAACTGTATATTAAAATATTTTTTGTATTTTTTTATAAGAATTTAAATAATTTTTAAAAATCGAAAGATTTGTACAAAAAATAAAATTATCAAAAGAAAAAGGTATGAAATATATGACAGCCTTCAACTCAGCACACATTGTCACGGAGGACAGACACTGCCCAAAAGTAGGTATGTCGTGAAAGTCGATGCCAAAAACGTATGACTATAGCTATGGCTATTATTGTTTTTGGTGAGAAAAGCCCTAATAGTGAAGAATATGGTATATAAAGAGCAGTGAAATCACGATTCAATTCATAGTATTTTGTTTCAGTCGTTGACAACAAATAACTTCAAAAATATGAAACTTATATTCTCTCTCGTATTCCTCGGCCTCTGTGCCGTCTCATACGCCGTGCCCAAGATGGTAATGGTGGTGAGAGGTGGTGGCCACGGATGGAATAACGGCTGGAACAATGGCAACAACGGCTGGGGTAATGATGGCCACAACAACGGCTGGAACAATGGTAACAATGGTAACAATGGATGGGGAAATGGATGGAACAACGGCAACAATGGCCATGGTAGATTCATGATTATGCGATACAACAACAACAATGGCCATGGTAACAATGGATGGAACAATGGATGGAACAATGGTTGGAACAATGGATGGAACAATGGCTGGAACGGTAACGGTCACGGATGGGGAAAGGGTTACTAAATGTGCGATCTTTCACCAAAATTCACTAAAAGGTCAATTCTATTTGCTTTACTAACACTTTATTTATACCCAGTACCTCTGAAATGCTCAAAATTGTATCTAAATTTTTCGAATTATTTTTTCAAATGAACTGTAATTGAAATCAATTAAAAATTTTTATAAAAAGCTAATCAAAATTATTTTATAAAATATTTCTTATATTAATATGAAATTTATGGCAAAAATTGTTTGAATTTATGAATTTATTGAAAGAAAATTCATTTTTTTTATTAAAACTTCACTATAAAAAATGAGTTGAAATGTGTGTTTAATTAGCATTTCATCGATGGTTAAATTTATGTAAGAATCACTTGAAGTCAATGTTAAGGAAAAACATTAATATTTATATTGGAATTGTATTGAAGAGAATATTTATGCCATCACCTTGCTCATTCTTTTGGTAAGATGAAATCATTCATTTAATATACAGAATATTACACTATTTTTATGATATAATTTAAATACAAATAATATATAATAAAATCATTGAAATAATCGCTAATAAAATATATTTCAAAATTAGCACAAATTATGAAATATTTTTGAATATAATTTTGTGAAAAACAATTTAAAACATAAAAAGTTATTTAAATCTTATTATTTGTTACGAAATATCATATTTTGATTTATTCGGTCAAAAAATTACAAAATATAACGAATAAATCGAAACAAAATAAATAAATAAAAATTAGTATAAATAACAGTGTATTTAAAGGGAAGAAAATTTTCAATAAATATTTAAAACACGAAAAGTTTTTTGAAATAATTCGTAATAAAAATGAAAACTTTGTTAATATTATTCGTTGTGTTTGCTGTGGTCTATGCGAGCCGTTGGGACAGTTGGGACAGGAATGACAGACACGACAGCTATGATAACGACTGGAATGACGACGACAACAATGGCTATGGAAGTGGTTATGGTTATAATGGCAATAACAACGGCTGGAATAATGGCCATGGTGACGACAGACTGGCAGGGTTAAGCGCTGGCAAGGGCGCAGGGTTAGGCGCCGGACTCGATGAAAAGAATGGCAAGCCTGGCCTGGGTCACAATTATGGCTGGGGCATTATCAAGCTCAAATCTGGCGTCACAAGAATGGGTGGCGGAGCTGGCGCTGGCGTGGGCTCGGGTCAGGACAGAGGTGGACGGTATGGGCATTGGTGAACGAGAGAGAAATATTGAAAGAAATTATTGAAAATAAAACTATTAATTGTTTTTTCAATTTTGATTGAACTGTAAATCGATGTGAAAATGATGTCTGTTTTGTCAGTAATAAACAATTTTAAAAAATATTTGAAAATTTTTATTTAATTTAACAAAAAGTTATATTTTTTTCAAAAAATTCTTTCAAAAAGTATTTGAATAACAATATTAAGAATAAGAAAAAACTGTATCACATATTGATATAGTAATTGGTTTCAAGTGTTATCTACAGAGATATAAAATGAACCTGGTCGCTAAAAATGTAATTTTCAGAACACCAAATACTCTTATAAGCATCACATCCGATATCACTCAATATGGAAACGTATTTTATGTATTGCCCAACACAAACATTGACCCGAATATATCACTCAAAGTTTTCTTCTTATTCTTACAGTTTGTGGCAATCGGTTTATGCGAAGAATAACAACAAAATCAATTATTAAAAAAAAATAATGAATAAAAATCAATGAATATATGTGTTCAATAAATGACATATCGATGAAATTGAATGTATTTTTGCAATAAATAATCAAATAAATCAATAATAAAAATATCATTAATTCCTTAATTTGTTTTTAACCTCAATTTTCTCATTTAAATAAAAAATAAAAATTCATTTTTCACGCTTTGAGTGATTTGTGGTTTAATTAAACGATAATTAATTATTGGAATTGGAAATGGCAACTGAACTAGGTGAAATGTGTGAGCATAATTAATTGAAAAAAATATAGATATATTTGCATAATAATTCCATACAATATGTACAAGCTTAATTGTTATATAACACATCAGTAATTGCCTATTAATTAACATTAATACAATTTTTAGACCCTGAACACTGATAAGCATATCGCCGCTCACACCTAAGCTGACCCTGATCGATTAGAGGGATTGCGTCCATAATATTCTTTATTAATAAACACATTTTAATAATGTTTTTTGACATAAATTAATTAAATATTGAAACTCAATAAAATAAGTTCAATGAGAAAGATCAAACGAGTAGTTAATAGTATCCGAAACAAACAAAAGAAGAAAAACCGAAAAACATTGCAATTGAATGAAGGCTTCAAAAATATTCAGTATATAAAGCGTGGCCACAAAAACAGTTCTTACAGTTTGTGTCAAACAATTGTATTGAAAATCTATTGAATCGTTCAATTGAATCTTGCTCAATTCGCTGTGAAAATGAAAATAGTTATCTGTTTCATGCTATTCGCAACCGTCGTGTACGCCACCCGTGGCTATGGCAACAACAACAACGGTTGGGGCCGTAATGACGACGACGATAATCACGGCTATAACAACAATCGCGGCCACGGATACAGTAGTCGCTACTCATACAGAAGCCACGGACGCAATGACAACGACAACGACAGACACGGGAGCTACAGGAGCTATGGCCGAAACAACAATGACAACTATGGCCGAAACGACAGACATGGATACAACAACAATAACAACAACAACAACAACCATGGTGGCGATTATCAAGGTGGTTGGGCTCATGGCAAGCTGAGTTCCGGTGCTGGCGCTGGACAGGGATCTGGATATGGCAACAACAACTACAACAGGCACTGGTAATCAATGCTCAAAAGACTGTAATTATGTATATGTATAAGTGCTTTGATATAAGATATAAAGAATATTCTGTTTTATATTTCACAATAATTTCAATGTAAACTAAAAATAGAAATTTCGAGAATTTTATGCAAAAGACTAACAAATGCTTTATGTAATTAAACGATGATTTTTTCGGCAAAAAAACGATAAAAATTTCAAAATTTAATTTGTAATAATTGACTGTATTATACATTTTGGCAACTTTTCAATAAAAAACATAATTCACAAAAACTAATATTAATTGATTTTCGATTAACTGTTTCTTAAACACACAAACCATAATAACTGGACTAACCTTTCTTCCATTTTGGTCGTAGAATTCATATGTTATTAATTGATTAGAAGACGGCGAACAGACATATGAATGTCGACCAATTGTTGCGATTATCACAATATAATACAAGAATTCGTGCATTTTGTGGCAAATGTGATCACAAATGTGTTGACACGTTTGAAATATTCACTATTTTTGCATTCATTTCAGTTCATCGAAAGCAAGTGAAGAGTATTGTTGTTCAACGAGAATATTAATCCATAAATAATTCTGAAGAAAAAAATTGAAAAATATTATTAAAAATAAAATCACAAGAATTTAGAATACATTAAATGTTAAATAATATTATAATTGACTTTGAGCTTTCACTTCACTATAACCAAGTTAGTTTAAGGGCATAATCCTTACTATGATTTAAGAGATATTATATCAAACCATAAATGAGACCAAAATTAAAATATATGTTAAGTAATAATCCAATTAAAACACGATTTTCATAATAGCAGCGAAAATACCGACGAATGAAATGTGAAGAATATTATTCTTTTCATTAACAATGAAATTCTTTATTGTTTTTCGACCATAACTTAGTCTACAATACAAACCACAAATTAGTCCACGTTTTTGTGTGTTTGTGTTTACTGTCGATTATTTCATTACAAACCAAATGTGTTATAAAATATAATTTCATAAATTAAACGACATTTCACTTATTGAATACATTATGAAAAATATAAAGTACTGTATTTATATAATTATTTCCTTCAAACACAACACAAAATACTTAATACAAATTAAATACATTATATGTTTGTTATCGCAAAGAAAAATATTTTTATGTGTGTCACAAAAGGGGTCACATTATCACTAAAATGTATTAATGACTTTTCAAACAAAATGATTATCACAAAAATTATTGAAACTATTTTCAGAAAACATTTTTAATAGCTATCATAAGAGGTATTCTTTGAGACAAAAAGCGCTCTTTTTTCACACATTAATTCAATAATTGTGTTCACGAAATATAATCTAAAATTTATTAATCATTATTACAGTAATTATTGCTTCAAATGAACCCCAAAATAATGTGAACCGAAATATTGAGATAAAAACATAACACACTTTAAACGAGTCAATAATGCATATCATGTGTGCAATGGAGAAATAAAAAGTTCTCTCTGACTATAATAAGAAATGTCATTTCATTTTGTCAGTAGAGCTGAAAAATAATAAACATTTTTTTGTGACAATAATAATGAACGCAAAAAGAAAAGAATTGTTTTTTGTAAACATTTTAAGGAAAAAATAAATACAGACATAAATATAGAGGAATTTGACTTTGAAAATACACTTATTGTCTGCCAGTAAGTAACGCATGATTTGAGGGAAAGGTTAGAGAAAAAATATTTCACAAAAAAATTATTTCAAAAACGATTTTATTTTTTTCCACACAATAACTCATTCACAAATAATAGCGAAACGAATGCTTTTTTGATAACTAAATACAGAATGTGTTTAACAGTAAAAAGTAATTGTTTTGTTCAAAAAAATGTTTAACATTTCTAAAGGAAGTCTTAAAACAATTTTCTTTTAAGTATATAATTATTTGCTATAATTTGTTATTAAAATTCAAAATAAATATATATTTAACAGCTTTTATATAAACCAATTACTTGTGGACTATTTACAGGTAATAATCTATCAGTTGACATAGAGGTTATAACCCGACAAATGTGCAAGGTGTATTGTATTCGCTTAAATAATATACAAATACTGAAAAATGATTACAAAAAGTATTTATATTTTAAATATTTAATAAAAACTTTTTGTCAATCATATAAAATGGTATCGAATTTTGAATGTTTTGTTTCATCAAAAACAACTTTTTTCGCTATTCCCTAATTTTGTTGTATTATACAATCTTGTGAAATATATCTACCCTTGTTCAGTTTGAATATATTTGCATCAAAATAGTACAAACAGTTCTTATGTATATTTTAAGCATATTTAAAATAATTATTTATTCATAAAAACATATATTAAATAAAAAATAACATATCTCTCGATAACCTCTCTATTGACACCTACAGCACATACCCTATATTTGGCCAAATGTTCCCTATTTTGTATTCATTTATTATAGACATCAAATAATCTCAAATATTAATCATCAGAATTTCATTGAATATATTCTTCGCTATATTTAAGGTCAAAATGAGTTAACATTTATTTGAAGTTCTTATGCAAAAGACATTCACAAAAATCAAAAAACATTTGCAATAAGAAAACGAATGAAATAATTATTTTTAAATAAACTAATGATGACTTCAAGCCATATATTGATAGAAGGAATGTCACGGATTATATTTTCATTTTGTTTATCTTTTTTCTATATATTTAATAATATAATAATATTTCAACATTTATTTTATGCCATCGAATGAGAGATCTATTGAGAAAAATGTATAAAAAACTTGAAAAAATTCAAAACTCGTTTTTCATGTATTTCATGAATAGACTTAACACTGAAATAGCAATCAATTGTCAAAAGTATAATAAAATATTAAATATATATTAAATTTTTTCTATTCATACGGCCATTACAGGTGTTGTCTGCAGAGCACTCTTAAGGGTTAAGACAAGGCTGGAGAGTATGTATGATATGTTACGTCAATAGAGGTTTGACCAAAGAATAAGGGGTTTGAGATGCTATGAATATAAATATTAAAACTTACCCTTTATATAGAATTATTGAATGTAATACAAAATCAATTGAATTTGATTTGATTTTTTTTTGAGTTTATGAACAAAAATATTGAATTCAATTCAATATATAAATAATTTGAAAAAGTTTTGAATGTTTTCAATTATTAGCCAATTATTAATAGTTCGCACATATTATTCACATCTCTATCAGAGTTTTAATTAAAAGATACAGTCTTTGAAAATATAAATATCAAACAATAATAACACAAATGAATGCCTTTATTATACGACGTTTGGATATATAATACCATTCATAGCCCTGTTATATAACTAATCACAATATCATTGTTTTAATATATATTTATCATAATTACAAACCATTTGCTATTAAAGCGAAAAAATATTGCATTCAAAAAACACCACAAATTAGTCCAACATTTCTTTTGTGTATAAACTATTATATAAAAGAAAACAATAATTTTGTTTTCATTTCAATTCATTTCTATAACTAAAACAACATTTATTTTCATGAGATATGATTTTATGAGACAATTATATAATATATAAATATTATGTGAAAAAGTATTTCTTTTTCCCAACGGTTCAACGAAACCGTTATTATATACCTGTTCTGCAACTAACAACAAATGCCTGACTCGTTAGGTATAAGGAGACCACATATCGAAGACAACACCACTTATAAAGGGATTGATAATTAAATTCTTTCTTTTGCTTATATAATATATTATACTTTTGATGTTTGCGAAAATGTATGTCAAAAATGTGTTCCATATATTTCACTGTAATATTCAATATATTATTTCTGTTAAGCATTTGTAATAATTATATGATATCTCATTTAATATAAGAAAATCATTTGTTATCTAAAACTATGTGAACATAAATTCATCCGAAAATGTATTCATAAATAATTCAATAAGTGTTTGAATATTAAATAAAAATAATTTTTAGAGTTTTTTTTTGTTGGTTACAGTTTTTGCTATAGAATCGACTGAAGTATATATTGAGAAAACATATGAAAGAGAACTAATTATTATTATTATTATTATTTACTTAATAATTACTGAATTAAATGAAGCCTAAAAAGTATGAGATAATCAAAACCTTAAATGTATGCTATAATCACATCTATGAGAGAAACAAAAAAAATATATAATCAAAAATCAATAAACCATTTCTTCGTTTCAAATCAATTGATATAATATTACATTAAAACACAAATTCTTTTACTTTGTTTTGATTAAAAATATTTATAAAAATATTTAATACATATTCAAAGCAAACAAAAACACTATTTTGTACTTAAACTTGTAATAGATTTAAACGATTTAAGATATACTGAATAAATATATGTTTTCATCTCACGATTTATGCATTCATTTTAACATTAAGTATGCATTGAATTCTTTCGTACACTTCCTATCATTCAAACAATTTCATTATCAATATTTATAAAACGAATTCAATTTAAAGTTAAAAATAAAGATTGAAAAAAATTATAAATAATTGCTATCAATATGTAAATCATTTTTTTGAATTTTTTTGATCTTTATGTGCTATTTATAAAATTCATTTATCAATTACCTGTCACATTCAAAATGGTAAGTTTACTTGTATAAAATATTATAAATATGGATCTCTATTTAACCAAGATCATGTCTATAGCATTTTATGATAAATATATCATCTTTAAAAATCTCATTGAAAATAACGTTATTTACTTGATTAAGAAATTTCAAAGCTCTATGTCATCTATATGCTGATGAAACTTACCATGTCAATATCTACGTTATCCAGACTATTTTGGAGCCATTGTTCTTAATATAACTTTATTTATAATTATTATATCATTTTATAACTGCTTTTCCATCAAATATGTTGTCATAACAGACATAACAGAACATAAGACCACAAATACCACTATTTTTGGCGTTTGTGCCAAAAAATTACACATCCATAAGAACACTGTAAAATAGTCCTGTGCTCAACAGATACACACATACACAGACTCACACACCTGTATGCGTCTAATGGTAAATACGAGTGTATATGTGTGTAGACTTTTCGAAGGGTTGTTCCATAAAGTGATGTCACTCTTGTGGTAGAAATGAACTGTTATTCCATTGAAAACCAGTTATAAAATTGTATAACACTATTGAATGGCACAGACATTGGAATGTTGATACCCATAGTGTATGGCCTGTATATGTGTGTCGGTGTGCGTGAATGGGCGCACATACCTTGTGTATGGCGCCTACACATTACTGCCTGCAATTGCATTTGTTTGTTTCTTCTCCTCCTTTTCCCCCTTATGCCCCCTTATGTCCCGAGGCTATGGTTTTTGGGCAAAGCAGTCAAAACTTCCTCTATTTCTTGGGCTTATTATAACTGTTATTATTATTAGTGGCAATAGTTTTACACAAACTAACTGTGAGTCCAACCAGTTATTAAACATGAAAAATACAGTCAAACCCATTGAATGATCATTAATTAGCATAAGCATCTTGATCATTTTATGCCATTAATTGATCGGAAATTCACTTTCATTTATTGTTGTGAAATATTTAAAATATTTTTTTAAAATTTAAATTTAAAAATAATTTTAATGAATGGTTAGGCCATAGCCATAGCCAGTGATTACTTCGTTGAAAGACAACGAAACCGGAAAATGTTAGGCCGGAGGCTATGGAAGAGCTGAGATGAAATACAAGGAACATCTGCCGCTATCTTCTCAAAGGCGTTCAATAAGTAATACAAATGCAATTCAATCAACGATTCAATGATTTCCGTAAAAATATTTCAAATTTCGTACGAAAAGTAGTAAAGGGCTGAGAGTAAGTGTCAGCCACTGGACTAAAAATAAATTAATTACAGTATGAATAAATTATATAATTATATACTATAAATAACCTAGTTTATACAAGTAAACTCAAATGTACTTGAACAAACTAAAGAGCAATCATTATATTGCTTATTATAACACTTTTGAATCATTTTGAAAAAACATTTACACAAAAAGTGAATAAAAGTAATGTTTTTATAAAAGTAAAATATATTACAAATTAGTATTGCTTTGAATATTGTTTGCAAATTGAGTGCAAATACAGAATATTCCATAAAATCATTGCTTTTTGAATGTCTTCAACACATCAATCATAGGCAATGCAAACGATTTCGTTCGCCTTTGGTTTTTGCGCTTTTTTGGTGGAAGATCTGTAAAAATGACATGGAATATATCATGATGATTGTCATCAATTTGCATCATGGTAATGAATAACTGACCCAATTTGGTACATTTATCCGATCCCTCTGTATATTCGCCACAGAATAAGTCAATGACATTGCCTGTAATCGAACGAACGAAGTCAAATATTGAGTTCAAATGGATCTCGGTGCATTTGTCGAAGCGTTTCAGACGTGATTGGAGACAGGTAAATATCTTGGAATATTCACTTTTAGATAATAATAAACAAATATTAAATTAAAAAATTATTATTTATATAAAATCTATTCAAATATTTCTATAGAATATCACAGAATAACAATTATTCTGTAAATTAGGTCTGAATTCAAATATTTTTTTATTCACATACCAGCAAATCAATGGCACTTTCTTCTTGTCATCTTGCACATTTTGGATGCCCAGCAACGAGTCAATCAGTTTTGTGTAACAATTATTTATCTAATAATAAAATATTTATTACTCATTGAAAACGATTAGTAAAATAAAAATTTCAAACAAAGTGTTTAAAAATGGATTACCTCTGCGTTGCCGTCATTAGCACATGGAGTCGCGGCGATGATATTCGTGAGTCTTTGAGACTCTCTTTTACACAATTGTTTTATGGTATTCTTCACGGCGTATATAAGCACAGCCGTCACCTGCTTGTTGTCGTTGAGCATGCATTTGTCCTTGTAGCTCTCAATCTCGATTATATATTTCACTGATTGACTGCATATTGTGCATGGTCATCATGGTGATGTGAAAGATTAATACAATAATAAATAATTTTTTAATTTTTAAAGAATATTTTTTACAGAATTGAATGAGAATTAATATTAAAAATCCATTCAACACATACTCGCAATATTTCCTTAACTCTTTCCCCTTACTCTCCGGGAACTTTCGGCCAGAGTTGCCAATTGTCATCAATTTGGCAATGTTTGCGTCAAACCTTCTCAGTCCACCCGGATTACAGACCTGGGCTATAGTGAATATCTGTGCCCCGAACAGAATGAACACAGAATATAATTGCACACAAAATACAAATAATTTCATTGTATAAGAATTTTAATTAATTAAATCAATTATTACAACAACTCTATAAATGAAGTTATAGACCAATAACTAATGAAAAAGTGTTTTTAAAATAATATTTTTTGCGAAACTGTTTTCAAATATATTTTTGTTATTCTATATATAGCTATTCGTATGAAAAAAAGATATAAAAAATTCCAAAATATTTTTTGATTAATTTCACGATATTTATAAGACGTGAAAAATATATATAAAAAGTCTATAAAAAGTGAAATTATTTTTTATCATAAAATATATTCACATTAAAAAAGTTATTTTTACTGAATATACAATTCGTATATTTTTTAATCAGAAAACCAAAAGTTCATTAATATTTCAATACATACTATGTTTTTAAAACATCAATGTCTTTATCATAAATTGAAGGACAGTTTAAACATACAATTTTATGGACATTTTTGGGCAACAAATTTAGAAAAGCAGTAATATATATAAATTTGTTTATTTAAAGAGATATAACCTTGCTTATATGACAATATATAAAGACAATTATTATATTTTACCAAGATCATAGCCATAGGTATTGAGCGATTGCTTGTTTACATATAGAGAATATTCATGAATATTATTATCATTAAAATGCGATAATATTATTAACATATGATTAATGATATATTTTCTCTGCTATTCATTATTCATGAAATTATATGAAAATTATATTTTATTTATTGCTTAAACTTCAGGAAAACTCTTGAAAACGTTAATCATTGGCAATGCAAATGATTTCGTTCGCCTTTGATTCCTGCGTTTCTTCGGCGGCCCACCTTGGTCAGACACAACCAGGTTTATAATGTCATAAAATACACATTACATGTATTTCCAATACATACCCAATTTGTGACATTTGTCAGAATTCTCGTATTCGGCGCACAACAAGTTGACAACATTGCCAGATATTGAGTTGGCAAAATCGACCAAGGCCTCTATTTTTTGGCTGTTGCATACGTTAATACGTTTTAATCTTGTTCTCATACAGGGGAAGATGCTGAAATATTGGCTGTACGGGGCAGTAAGGGGCATTGAGTCACAAAATAATCATAATTCTTTGTTTATATAATAAGCAAACAATGAATGAATTGTTTAACAATAACTGAGATTTTCATTAGGAAAGGCAAAAACACACTGACCAACAGACAAGGGGTATCTTCTTCTTATCGTCGACGACATTCATCACCCCTAGAATTCCGTCAATCATTTTCGTATAGCATTTATTTATCTGTAATTATGAGACAAAATGAGTGAGCGCTCCGAACAGGCATTTCTTGTGAGACCGACCTCAGCGTTGCCAGCATTGGCACAGGGAGTCGCCTCAATGATGATGTCCAGACGCTTCGAGTTCTTTCGACATAACTGCTTAATGGTATTCTTGACCGCAAAAATCAACACCCCTGTGACCTGCAGGGGCAGACCAGTCAGGCATTGCTTCTTATATCCTTCAATCTTAACAAGCAGATTTGCTGACTCACTGGCGGATAGTGAACAATCAAGATATGATTATTATCATGTTCATCAATATTGACACTACTCTCGCACATTTCATTGCAAAAATATCTTCCAATCCCTTTCCAACCCCTACATACTTGCAAAATTTTTTTAGCTCCAGTTCCTTATCCTCGGGAAATCTTCGGCCAGAGTTACCGATCGTTAAAAGGCGGGCAATGTTTGCGTCGAACTGTCTTTCGGCACCGGCATCACATACCTGTGCTCTTGTGCATACGAATAGCAAAGTCATAATAATGCATAATAATAACAAAATACGATTCATAACAATTGCAAACATTTTGACAAATATTTTCAAAGTTTGGTTTTATATATAAAATCAAAACAATTTTTCAAAACAACTTTCAATTGCTTTCTCTCAATGTTTCACAAATAGAGTCTTTGTGTTAAATCATTACAAATAACATCAAAACTAATGACAAAATTATTCATTTCTTATTTTACAATTACTTTAAGAGAAAGAGTTTCTATCCCTATAAAACACCCTTATATTAGGGGACAATTAAATAAATTTTAATAATTTATTTTTAACTAATGATAAATTCATGTCATTTTCACTATAATAACCAGTTATTTGTTTTTGTTTTTAAATATAAAATTTTTATTGAAAAACATCCAAAAATTAATATCCCTTAATAGAGTGATATAAAAAGGGGTTTTTCTCATAATATCTGTAATAATAAAATCAGGGGAAACTCAAAGTAATATTTCGTTAAGAATATTCTTGATTACATATACGTTATGTTAATATAAATATTTAAATAATTATTCGCAATTTAATTGATAATGTAATGAGCCAGGGGCATTTTTCAATTATTAATTGACAATTAATTCATTAACAAACTTCACATCACTTTTATTTCAGATTTTTTTTTTATTAATTCCTTAGAATTTAGTTATTAAAGCATTTCAATGAAATTCATATTTATTAACATAAACAACAGATGACAGCGGGTGTGCACAGGGATGTGGTCGGGCATACAGACAGTGTTTGTTTAATTCTTTAAAAATTAATTTTTAAATAATATTTAAATATAATTCCATCCATTTATCACACAATAATAGACCGGATCATTCAGAAAATTGAAATATACCGGAACAATGATTAAGATATTATGAGTAAATGTTTTATATAATAATGAATGAATTTTTTGGGTTTTCTTCAAGAACTGTAAAAAGGAATAACTATTATTTTCTTTGACAGTTGAGTATCAACTGATCCAGGACCATTCACCATGCAACATTAACCTCGGGAAACGAGTCCAACACTTCAATCAATGGTATGGCAAACGATTTCGTTCTCTTATCGCTTCTCTTCTTCTTAGGCGTCGATTCTGTGACCAAAAGAAACACTTTTATAATATTCTCTATAATTAGACCCTTAACTAAACAGGCAATGAGTGACCCCTGACCTAAGTTATCACATTTGTCTGAATTCTCCGTATAGTCACCACAAATGAGATCAACGATATTGTCAAATATGGTTCGCACAAAGTCTGACGCCGTGTCCACGTGTTTGGTCGTGCACATTGAGTACCGTTCCGCTCGCTTTTGAAAACATGGAAACACTTTGAAATATTCACTGTTTTTTTTGAGGAAAAAAATATGAATAAATATACAGAATATTCTAAATTTGCGATGAAACTAAACCAGCACACATGTGGAATACGTTTGGATTCATTGGCATATTTTGCCCCCTGGAATGCGTCGATGGCAGCCGTATAGCACTTTGTTATCTATTTGTTTGAAAATTGTTATTAATTTCTGAATAAATAATATTTTCTTTATTTTTTGTAAAAACATTTATACCTCACTATTGGCTGTGTTAAGACAGGGAGTGGCGGCGATCAGCTCAGTCAACTTCTTACTATCCTTTCGGCAATATTGCTTTATAGCGTTCTTCACGGCGAATATCAACACCCCGGACACTTGCCTTGGTAGGTTTCTCAGACATCTATTCTTGTATTCTTCTATTTCTAAAATCAATTTGAAAGAAGTGCTAAATATTGAGGGAATAAAAACATAGCAAAAAATGATTACTGGGTCTCATGTGCTCAAGGTTAGGAAAGGGTTACTTTTCACTTACTCGCAAAATATTCTCAAGTCTTCACCTTTATTTTCGGGGAACTTTCTGCCAGAGTTGCCAATAGTAATTAACCTTGCTATATCGGAGTCAAACTTTTTCAATGCTTTGTTATCGCATTGAGTCGTCTGTTGTTGACTGTCGGTGACGGTAGACATGAGACTGACGTTCATTAATGCAAATAAGGGTAAAAATAATATTAAATTCATTTTTTCATTATTCAAAATCTTCTTCAAAACACACATAACTTTTTGTACTTTAAAGACAGGACAAATATATGTGTGTTTTTCATAAAGAAATCTAATCAATGTTCTTTTGGAATGTTGTATTGGTTAGAATTTTGTGATAAAATAGTCATTTGGCCCCTAATTTAAGGGTAGAAAAGACCGGTTTTTATTCCAAATGTCTTATTTAAACCCATTTGTATTTAATGACATTTTTTAGTTCATTATATTTTTTGTGTCAAAATATCTTCAAATATCACTCACATTATATTATCCCTGAAGTCAGGGTCAGTTATATTGTAGTCTGTTATTAAAGACCATTAATTTTTATATAAAATGTGTTTTCGCATCCGATTAAGTCGTTATCGTTTGGAGACTTATATTTAATTTTGATTAAAAAACTTTATTTTAATATTAGTAATAATTTTGAATTTATTGCAAAAAAAAAGATATGAATAAATAAATCAAAATTGATTTATATTTTTGAATATTAATATAGAAAATGTGAATTTATATATTTATCTTGATGATTTATCTATGATTTATTTAAATGATAAAAAAACACTTTTAATTTTTAAGTGTAAAAATTGCTATAAAAATATATTTGTATATAATTTTGGTCACAAATCGCTATAATAATAATCAAAGCTTTGAAAACAATATGTAAACGTATGTTCACTTTCAATGTCAAGGATTGTTTTGAGAAAATAATAGTTATTAAATTTAAGTTATTTTCGTTGTTTACATAATAGGCCAACAATTCTATACCATTAGATATGTAGTAATTTTTGGGAATTTTTGTTTACAGAACTTAATACCAAAAATCATATTTACATTCGTTTATATGTTATCATTAATGAGAAAAATATCAAAACTATAAATAAAGTGAAATTTATTTTATTTTTTTAATTATCATTTATTTGGTTATATTCAATGCATACAATTTGAATGATCATTGACCTAGCACATCTTCCTGAATCCATTCATTGTATTTATCATGTAATATTAAACTTCAGGAAACGATGCAAGCACATCTATCAATGGCATCATGAATGACTTAGTCCTGCGTTGACTTCGTTTCTTTTTAGGCGTTTTCTCTATAATTAAAACAAAATTCAAATATATAAAAATCAATAAAATAAACCCCCCTTCAAAACAGTCACCTAGCTTGTCGCATTTATCGGAGCCCTCGACAAAGTCGCCACATATCAAATCGACGACAGGCCCAAAGATGTCCCTGATGAAGTTGGTGACGACTTCGATCTTGAACTCATCGCAGTGTTTATTCTTAATGCCCCTGTCTTTCGCACATTGAAATAGTTTGTAGTATTGGCTGTTTTTTCGGGTCAATCAAAAGTCATGTCATTATGCATTCAATTTGTGAGCAAGGTTCGTTTGAATATACAGTACCAGCACACATGTGGAACGCGTTTCTTCTCGACGGCATGCATTGAACCCTGAAAATTGTCGATCATATTTGCATAGCACCCGTCGATCTCCTGTTTGGCCTTGTTGGCACAGGGCGCCGAATTTATGAGATCCGTGAGTTTTCGTGAGTCACGCTTACAGTATTGGTTGATAGTGTTCTTCACGGAGTAGACGATAACACCGGTGACCTGTTTTGGCAAATTCTTCATACATTTGGCCTTATATTTGTCGATGTCATTGATATACGCCACGGAATCGCTGCGAATATGTAGAGAAAAATATTATCAGTAGAATATTCTTGTCAAATATTAGCATGCACATTTTTATATTCTTGATTTTATTCTTGTAAACAAATTCTATAAACTCATATTATGTACATATGTAACAGTCATTCACTTACTCGCAATACTTTTTCAACTCATTCTGTTTATTCTCGGGGAATACCCGACCCGAGCCGCCCAGGGTCAACAGTTTGGCAAATGTGCTGTCGAAGCGCCGTACGCCACCAGGGCCACACTGTTGGGCTGATGTGTGTGACAGCACAATAGCCATAATTATCGACACATTTATAATCATTGTTTGCATTATTGAGTATTCGCTTCACTTATAATGTTTTCACATTCACAATGAGTTCTTCTGTTCGTATGGTTTTGCTATTCAATGAATAGCTATTGTATTGTATTTTATTATATTCTGAAGAATGAAAAATAATTTTTTGAAAATCTTTTTGAAAATAATCACACAAAAAAACGAACAAAAATTCTCGTAAGAATTGTTTACTATAAGTGAAAGTAATTTCAATTCAAAGGCAAAGAGGTTTTGATTACAGGTTATGGATCTGTATTACAGGTATGTTATATACACGACTATATAAAGTCACTGATACCCGCCTGTCCACTTTTACATACAACCCAATAGTACTGGTTTTTCAATCATATGTACGGCTTAGAAATCATTAAATCAAATCAGGGTTAAGCGCATTATAAATGAGCTTGGTATTCACTGCTTTTAAATCAAGAAAACATTTCAAATTCATATCACAGAATATTCTGAAATATTTTAATTTGATTATAGATTTAAATTTAATGATAACTAAATATATATATAATATGATCCAGTTAAGAATCACCTCCCTTCGCCAGTCCAAGACATCCCTGGGCTGTGTTATTATAGGTATGTAATGTTAATCACTCTCAGTAATGGGTGATGGCTTTCAATGGAGTTTCTTGTGTGCGATAAAAAACTTTTTTCATATTTTTTTATTCATTGATTTTAATGTAATTTCTATTTTAATAATAAAATAATGTTTTAAAGAAAGAAAGTTATGATAGTGATTATTGTGACCAAGGTCACCATCAAAGAGGAAAGTGATCTGTGAAAGGAAAGGCTGTTTTCCTTCTTTAACTCATTCATCTTCTTTTTATTTCATCGCAACAATAGATATATTCTTTAATGAACAAAAAATATCGATTTTTGACTATTATTATAATTATGGGATTGTTATCAAAAACATATTATTTATTTTAATGGTCTCTCTCTCTCTCTCTCTCTCTCTCTCTCTCTCTCTCTCATTTCTCTTAAGTCTTTACTATTACACCCTTAGGGGTGACTAAATGGAGAATAATTTGAAGGTTGAAATATTCGCTTATATTTTATTATAGTATTTGTATATAAATAAAACTTCGCTTCTTTTATAACATTTAAATTTAATTGTGTTTTATATTTAGAGAAATATTATTATATTTTCTGAAAATTAAAGAAATATTTTATAAGATATTAATTCAAATACAAAATAATTCTTTCTTTAAATAAATTGTAAATAAAAATTAAGATTTTCTCTAAACAAAACCCCTTCACTAAAAAGACATATTCACACAGAGCTGTGAAAACAATATATATATTTTTGTGGAATACAAGTGACCATGATGAGACCATCAAACCAACAAACTGATCATGGGCAAAATGAACGACTTTGGCCGGCGCTGGGATTTAGATTTTTTAGGGCTATTACCTGTCAGTCAATTATCAATAGTTAAGACAAATATTTTTAAATGTTTTGCATTTGTTTTCAATGCAACACCTAACTGACCAAGGGCATCGCATTTATCAGAACTGTCCCCATAATCGCCGCAAAACGTGTCGACGACATTACCGAATAACGTGCGCACAAAGTTCACCAAGGTGGTTATGTGAAATTCCGTACAATCCGGGCCAATCATTGCCTTTTCAATACATTTGTGAAATTTTTGATAATCGCTAAACAATTGAAAAATTATTCTTTCATTTGAGTGAACAAACTTTTGACATGAATTTGATACATAGATAAAATGAGCTTGGTAATAGAGTTGAAACAACTCACCAACAAAAGTATGGTATCCGGAGCTTCTGAACGGCTTGAGCCGCACCCAGAAAGCCGTCGATGAGCTCTGTATAGCATTTATCCAATTCTGGTTTATGTCTGTTCGCACAGTGAGTGCTAGCGATGACATCCGTCAGTCGTTTTGAGTCCTTTTTGCACAACTGGTTAATCGTATTCTTGACCGAATACACCATAACACTTGTCACCTGTTTTGACACATCTTGCATACAATTCTTTTTATAGTTCTCGATCTCACGCGTATATATCGAGGATTGACTGTATATAAAGATTTTTAAAATAAACGCTAAAATTGTTTACATAATATATATTGAATATATACTCGCAATATTTTTTCAACTGATCTTGTTTATTCTCGGGGAATCGCCTCCCAGAGCTGCCCAGTGTTATAAGACGGGCGAAAGTAGTGTCGAACTTACGCAAAGCACCGGAACTACACTGTAGTTGATTTTGTTGCTGACCTGAGGCTATTGTGAGAATATAGCAGAACAGTAAGCAATACAACAATGTCATCTTGGTCATGTATTGGTCGTATATATTGACAGTGAGAATCAAAATAATATATTCTTGAATCGTATTTAAAGAATAAAATGAAATTATTTTTGAATCACAAAAAAATATAATTCAAAAACTGTATGAAATGTTATATAAAAAAGTTTTTGTTTGAATCAAAAGAAAGGTTTTTGTAAAGAATATAAAGTACTGATCGGAAAGACAAGTGTCAACATTGAACCTGAAAATTATATTGACTTGACATTGATCATCTTTTAGTGTTTTAGTGTTTAAAAATAGACAAATTAGTGTCGATTTTCAAGTACAGCCCACCATATGTCACACAGCCCTTCATGTCTATAAAGAGAGATGAAATTTATTGACAAAAATTAATATCATTTTTTGAAGGATAATAACTGACAATAAATATTTTTTATAGACTTTTCAAGAATTTTTTATAAAAAAAAGACACTATAGCTCTCTCTCTCTCTCTCTCTCTCTCTCTCTCTCTCTCTCTCTCTCTCTCTCTCTCTCTCTCTCTCTTCTCATCTCCTAATGATTATGTGTACATAAAATACAATACAACTGATTATATGCACATATTGACACATCTTGATTGAGTGTCTAGGTCACATGTATTCAATATATCTCATGACCCAATAGACAGTAATGCCTGATAGTGTGCATGATATCTTTCACAGGCCTGTCATCACTGACAGGTGTGCTAACCTAACCCTAAAGCAAAGCCATTTTCCGGTTTTCATATGTATATCATTTGATATGAAATGCCATTTAAAAAAACACTGTCTTTGAAAAAACATTGAAATTTTAATTTTTTATACGCATTAAAAAACGGTTTTTTATATTCATATATAATTGTATTTTTATTTTATTTCTTCGCAAAAGTGATGAATGAATTTTTAAGTGATTTTATATTTATTTATAATAATTATTTTGTTTTTAAATTTCAATTTAATCGATCAAAAAGTTCTTCAAAATATTTATAGTATTTATTTTTTATGATAAAAACAAAAGTTTTATTTAATTGTATTTAAAGAATAATACGAAAAATCAAAATATAATAAACAAATAATAATAATTACGAACAAAAAGTAAGCAATTATTTAATTACTTCAAAATATTCGCAAAAGAATTATCAATAGCTATAGAATACTGACTATCACTCCAATAATCGCTGTATTAATAGAAAGAAAATTATGTAAAATATATTAAAATTGTTTAAAGTTTGAAATATTAAAGAATATTCTGTTTAAAATAATTGTTTAATGTTCTAATAATAACTAATATGTTCAATGTCATTCTAATGTCATTCTCGTTTGTATGAATATATTTAGCAAATTAGATAAAAAATGAGAAAATCTCGAATAACTTCGTTAATGATTTCAATGGTTTTCATATTAAACGTGGCGTATATTGATCAAGGTCATGCATATAACGCATCATTGAGAACGGCACCGGCAGTCAACAGCTATGAGCCACCCATAGCCAATGCCAGCGCTCACACCATAAAGCATAAGGCCATCAAAGGCAGTCATGATTCACCTGGCTCACATGGCAAACATAAAATTCACCTGAACATCGTCACCAAAATGATCATGAGCATGCACAAACAACGGATCGGTCAGGCAATGGCTGTTCACCAGTTGCCCGATTATGTAAATCAAGGCATTAAACCACTTGATTGACAAAAGAGTGCAACAAATGTCCAGTCATTTGATTTGACACAACATTTAAATCTAAGTTCAAAACAATTAATGTTAATATTTGTTATTCAAAACCCCTTTCAGTGGTTGAGTGCAAGTATGCACTGTTTGACACTTAAATCATGAGTAGGGGTAAAATATATTTTATATTTGAGAAGATGCGTATAATTAAATAACCTTTCATATTATTATAATACAATAGCTATGGAATATATTTTTATCTTTTTCTCTGTCAATGTT
>JAQIXR010000389.1:0-29504 GCA_034700825.1 Quadroppia sp. Gr-Ori-00064 | reverse complement strand
ATATGATCTTCAGGTGTTTTGCATTATTTTTGATATTTATTTCTAATTAATTATTAAAGCATTTGTTGAGAAAATATACGTTTTATACATGTCTTCATTCACAGAGTTTTTGCTCTTTCGAGTAGTTCTCCGATAAACGACTCGACGATATCTTTTGATTGCTTGACGTCTATTAATTTGCTCTAAAATATTTCAAACAATTTTAACAATTATTATAAAATCAAAATTTATTTGTTATTATACTCTAAGCCATTCCTTGCGACCAATGTCTTCCTCCATATCCAAGAGTTCGTCCAAATCTATTTCAACATTGTTTGAGTCGTCCTATAATTGAAACAAAATAAAAACAAATTTTTTCTTGAATTTCATTATATAATATATTCCTTGATATTCATTATGAATGCCTTTCGGTAATGGATTTTATCGTTATTTATAAAAAATATTCTCAAATCAATTATTACATCTAACCATCACTTCCCGAAAGATCACTATTGGAGTCAACTTTAATGACTCCTTAAACAAGAAATTCATAATTGTTTGAAACGAATAATTATTATGTTTTGAGTGAATTGAGTCTCAATTCAAATATAATATATTCTTATTGTTAAGACTCACCGGAATCTCGTAGAGCGCCTGTAGCTGCTCATACATCCACATCTCGACCCTTAACCTCTTCTTGATCAGGTTCATTTGGTGCTGACCGTACTTTGCTGTCAAGTACTTCTTCTTCCGATCAGAAAGTTCTCCATTTTCTGTGTTGAAGTTAACGTGAAGTAAAGACTTTGGCGGTCCGTCCTTATGGCCAGTCGACTTAGGCATAGCTGAATGTGTCGCTCGGCTCGGTGTGTACGATGAAGCACTGGTAGGTAAACTACATTCCATAAGTAATTATTTCTCAGTTGTGGTTAAATTGTCTGCTTTTCAAACAATGTTATGTTTAGACTAAAAGCACATAACTTTGAGTCAAGTTTTGGATCATTTAATGCATTAGTAATTGATTTGAAAAACAAAAGCAAAAAAGTTATGAATTTGAAGGAAAATCATTTCACTCAAAGTTGTGCTCATTTTCTATAATTCAATTACAGATTGTTTTTGAAAATACTGAACAAAAGTGAATGAATTGTTTGAATAATTATTTAATAGCTTCTCATAAACTAATTGCTTGGGTCAGGGTTGAACAATGAGCACCTGTGGTTTGTGCACCAGCTATACCAGCACCTGTCTGTCCCTCGAATTCTTATGCTCTGGCGAAGAATAAAGTCTATGACCAACAAAAATGTTCAGTGCATTCGAGCGACGATTTCAAGATTGAAAGAAGCTTTCAATAGAGAAAACGTTGGACAACACCTGTCGTTTATGACCTGCTGTTGCCGTAATCTACAGCCTGTGCTCGATATGCATTTCCAGTGCAATATTAGCCAATAAAATGAAAAAAAAATTTGAAAGTAATTCACGCTCTCATGAATGCTATAATCATTGGAGTAATGAATGAAACAATTGTTTGGTCTCTAAAACACTTTTCATTCAATTATGACTTTTTATGAATATTTCAAAAAATAAATCATTTTTAGGCAAAAATAGTCAAAGATTTGAAGTGAAAAGTTAAAAAAATTATAAAAATATCTAAAAATTAGTGCGAAATATGTTTCACAAAAAAAATTGTTAAATACTTTTTAATATAATCATTGAGTCGTTTCACTATCAGGTCATAGAGTTATGATTACTAAAGAATTTATTATCAGTGAAAAAATTCACTAAAAATGACAAAAATCACATTTTAATAATTATCACAAAAACATATCAAAAAAAATTATTAAATCGTATAAAATATATATAAAATATTTTGTAAAAAATATGTTTAATATAAAATTAGTTTCAAACCATTGATTGAAATATGTTTTGAATCGATTATTTTCCGAAAGGGCTGTCAGTTTGCTATTTAAACAGTTGACTGACACACAATCTTAACTAATTTTATACTTTATTTCACCAAATATTTTGCTAAAAAAAATATTTTTTTTAAAGCTATTCACAAATAAATGGATTTATATTTAGAGAAAAATTTTCGTTTTAACACTTTTTAAGAATTTCTTATGAAATGAACGAAAAATCTATTTTAATAAATATCTCATTAAATTATTTCATATATTACTCGAATAAATTTTAATGTTTTTTTTTTATTTTAAAATTTAATTGAATTGAATTCTTCAATAGAATTAATGAACAGAATTTCCTTATATTAAATGATTAGATATAAAACTAAAGCCTTAAGGGTTTGCACTGTTTTGTGATAATTACTGAATTAAATAACATTAAATCAACGCTTATTTCCTGAAATATTATATAAAAGCAAAACTGATAACTAAGGAAATGATGAACACATTGAGAATACGAAGAATTCTATATATTATTCATTTGTTTATATAATAAATGAAAATATTTGTTAATAAAAAATTGCAAAGAATTTAATATTAAATTAAAACGAAGAATAATTACATTGAATAAAAAATTATATTTAATAGCATTTGATTACAGATTAGTTATATGTATATCAATAGATAATAAGGTTTTCAATCAATGCCAATAAATTGGTTTACAATAGCATTGAAAGCAATTAGTTGTCAAACATTTAATGAAAAAAATTCTTACCTTTTGTTGTCTGCTTTTAATCAATTATGAGTCAGACAAATGACAGAGCGATGAGTAGATCCCAGTGCCGAGAGTGAAGACCGGATCAGTGCTAGAACTTTGACACTGAAAGCATTGAAATGAATTTCTCAAAAATAACTCTTATATTACATTATATTCTCTGTTCATATGATGTGAAAAACGTTAATAAAAGTGAAGCCAATGTTCCCTTCGCTGAGACCCTCAGCCCCTGTCTATGGATACGAGTGAACGAACTCTTAAGTTAACAAAAACCTGAAATTCTTGCAAAAGGTTTGACTCATTTGATGCCAAACAACTACAATAGGAGGAAAGCATCCAAAGGTTGCACTGGTTTCCAATCCATCGCCATTTGCTCTGCTATTATATGACATTCAATGCCTAACCCATAGCTCAGTTGGCATTAATTCAAGCCATCGTTTCGTCATATCATAGGAATAACCTCTAAATGAATGGAGAGTTCAATACAACAAAACTCATCATTCGATGGAAACATATTTCATAATTATATCATTAAAAGAGATTTTTTGAAAATATTTTTAATCATATAAAAAGAGAATTAAATTCATTCAAAACTCTGGTATCACTTCAATATCAATCGGATGGTAGGGTTGGGCGAAGACAGTGAGGGATAGATACAAACACTTTAGTAATGTTTGAAATAAAATCAAATCTTTATTTTCATCAATGAATAGATTAAGAAAATCACAGATCAATGAAATGACAAAATAATAAAATTGAAAATATATTCATTAAAATCAAATAAAATTATAATATTAAATATTAACAACTTTTACATAATTATGAAATGACTTAACATTTTGTTCACCAAAACATCAGAATTCAATTTGAGCTTAAAATTGAGACCTTTTCTATGGATTGAAATAAAACAATTTTTGGCAATAATTTTCGTTAAAATTTTGACAAAAAATAATTAAAACAAAAACCTATTGAATAAAAGCAGAGCTTTTTTTAGTTAAAAATACAATATTTATAGAGATTTACATAACTTTTGACAATTTTATGTATAATATATAATACGAATCAATAAATAAATTGATTTTAAATTCAAATCATTTGATATCAAAAATTAATTACATTTTTCTCTTCAATTGTGGCCTAAAATCACAATAAAATAAAGCTTTCGATATTATCATCGAATAATTGCCTTAAAATAACCCCTTTTTTTGACTATTAATTAATTGAAAATATAGTCACAAAATTCCAAACAAATATTTCTTTTGAAAAATAGATTAAAATATTGAGAAAAACAATAAAATGAAAAAAAATGATTAAAAGTTTTTGTGAGTATTAATTGTAATCTGAATTGTATTTAATATATATTTATGTCAATGAATATTATATACGTTTTCATTCATTTGTCAGTTGTTTGAGAATTGCCTAAAATATATTAGTGCGTGAAGTGAAGGAACGGTACTTTTGGTGACACTCAAGTCGGACAAATCACTTTTAATATATAATCAGTTAAAAGTGGCGGAACTGTAGGGCTGTCCTCATTGACTGCACGCAAAACTAATTTTGATAATAAAATCAAATAATTATCAGATTTGATGTCAAACCAAACAATCATTAATTGCTTACTTTTGATGAGGATCTGCAAAGTGGTCACATCAGGCGTTCCCCTCCCAGTGTTGTATGGGATAACAGTTGTCAGATATTTTGGTTCATTGAGTCCACGGCCTCTCTTGCGGTCGATGTGATGCTGACGTCTCTTATTCTGAACGCTCAGAAGAAGTGAAATGAAATTGTTTTTGAGTTCTTTCTCGAACTCGAGTTCGTCCCTAAACGCCAACTCATGGATCAGTGTCTGTGAGTTGTGTTGAATCATTCGCTCCAATTCGAGATACAATTCATTCAACTGAAGTGTTGAGTATGTCTTC
Organism: Quadroppia sp. Gr-Ori-00064; assembly: GCA_034700825.1. Lineage (NCBI taxonomy): Eukaryota > Metazoa > Arthropoda > Arachnida > Sarcoptiformes > Quadroppiidae > Quadroppia > Quadroppia sp. Gr-Ori-00064. The sequence continues at coordinate 24,936 of JAQIXR010000389.1, read as the reverse complement.
AGCTTTTCTGTGTAGAGAAGGGAAGCAATTGTGGTCTTGTTCTTCGCGTCGCTATTCGTGGGCGACTTATCCGATGAGTTGGTCTCAGAAGTGGTCGCACTCGAGACCGACTCATTCATCATAATCTCTTCGATCTCTTCCAACACCTGTTCGGCCGTAAACAACGGCTCCGGCCTTTGAAGTGATGCCAGTATTAATGAATGCAAATCGAGATCTTTGGCCAACTCTTCTTCATCACAGGTCGGATCAAAGAGTTCGTTGATATTAGTTCGCATTTGGTCTCCAATTGTGCCCTCATTTACATGAAGTGCCGGCAAATGTAGTTTTCGGGCATAGGTTTTGGTCCAATCGATGGGCAAAATATTGCCAAAATTGCCGGTCAATGTCCACCACATCCTAAGGGAGAAGACATGACGTCAAACCATTTCATCAAAAATCAAACATCAATTCAAGACATACTGAGACTCATTGATGACCTCTTCCTGACTCCGGACCTGAACTGGGGCTAAATTGGAGACATTTTCGCCATAATTGTGGAAACATTTAGTGATCTTCTCATCGAAAGTGTTGACCAAATCCTCCAAACTCTCTGAAAACGTTTCGGTGAAGTTATTGTCCATAAATGTGTTGTTTTCGACAAACGAATTGTTGTCCAACTTTTCGCTATCATTAGACTCGACAACAATTGGCACAAGATTTTGATTTTCGATGTCTTCAGAGCATTGAAAGTCACCGAAGTCTTCAGTTATGGCCAGCGGGACATCAACACTGAATTCAGACATGTTTGACGTCGAAGAAAGAGATCAATTGGTCTGTGATTCACATAAAGCCTAAACTAATTACAAAAGATTTATTGATTTGTTTTGAAAATCAATTGATCTCTCAATGAAAGGGTGGACTCAATAGACATCAACATTCAATGCTGTGTTGGGTTAGGGATGAGTCAACACTGGGGGGACTTTTGGGGGTTCAGTCGATAGCAAGTATTGAATGATTTTATTTGTATTTATTATAAAATTTTTAATAATTACAAAAAAACTTTAAAATTAATAATTGCTTTGAATTTAGTTTTGAAGAACTAATGAATGACAGAATCAGTGATCACTTCCATGTCTGAACCACTGATGCATTGGCTGAATGTCACCACTAATGATGTCTTTGAAAAACAACAAAACATTTCGTAATTTATGTCAAATTTATTTCAATTTTATTGTCTTTAAACTAATTTCTGTCAAATCATTGTCTCATTTGTTTGGACACAGATATCATAACCACTGATGGCGTCCAACACATTCTTCGGCGAAGTCAATGAATTGAACTCTCGAGCGATCTATTGGTCAGACAGTGAAGAATCAGATGAAGAATCAGAAGAACCACATGTGAGACAATCAGTGAATGTTGTGGTCAAAGGAGATAATGATTTGATCCAAAGATGTGATAAAATATATATAAGTCTATCGAAAAGCGATAAAATAAAGACTAAAGTCTTGTCCGAAATCGGTTCCATTGAATGTGAAGACATTAGTGGTATTATTGGCAATATGTTTGCCATAAATAAGACATCGATTTGGATCAGATTGAACGCCAATTTCCCCACTCTTAAGAACCACTTATTGATCAAAACAATCGCAAGTCTTATGAAACAAATTGTCTCTAATTATAAGACAAGTTGTGATCCGAAGACCAAACCATTGGTTTGTATTGTGTCGAAAGACTTTTCGAGAGACAGTTCGGCCGAAGATGTGATCACTTATTTGGCTAACAATAAGGGTATTGATATATCAACTGTCATACCATCGATGGTGAGTCACAGAGCACTGTTGGCACCGAAGATGTTGACCGATTTGGTGGAGTCGTCGGTCTTCGAGTTCTGTATTGTTTATGACATCAATTGTTTTGCTTTTATGTTATCTGAATATCAATGCAAACCTTTGGACAATGAGTTCATACCGAAACCAATCGTCGATTGTGTCCAACAATTCAATCAAGTCTTTGATTCAAATATTTATATTTAAATCGTTTTTTGTATTCATTTTTATTCAAATAAAATATTATTTTTTATGTTATTTAATGTGATTTCATCTCAAGAGATGACAAGATATGATAATACCGTTCCCGACATGTACTCAATTTGGTATTCAATAGTTGTAAACATATTTTGATATAAACTTTCAAATATGTTATCAGAAATTAATTCAAAATTTTTAAGATATTTTGAAAAATTCATTTCATTTCTCAAGTATTGATAAAACTATAAATAATTTGGTTTTTAGTGTCAAAACTTCTTCACTGAAAGTGTGCTAACATTCAAAATCTATACCAAAATTCGTTATTCAATAACTTTATCATTTGTTTGCAATTCTTCAAAATAACTATTATTTTAATATTTCTTTATAAAAAATGAAATAATTTTATGATTAATAAAATTCTTTTAAATGATCGCAAAATCGAAACAAATTTCCTTTTAATAAACCCTAATAAAGGGGCAAAACCGGAAAATATGACTAAATCTAGAATTTGTGATAAATTTTGTCTTCCTTTACGTCAAACACTTTTTGGCAATAATATGAAAATAAAAAGCAATTTATTTTTTGTTAATGTCTTTTGGTTTTATAACTCTATATAGAATTCATAATTAAATAACAAATCATTAAAATTCAAATACATTATAATAATTATATATTAATTAAAGGCATTCAAAACAATTGTGTGAAGATATTATTCAATTATATCAGGGGTATTAAGGGGTCTAATTATCACAGATATAACACTTAATTTTTCATGTCTTCAAATAAGATATTTTTTCACAAAAATCTAAAATAAATTTATGTGTTATTCATAACCAATAACACATTGAATGCCATTTCAAACATTAATGACTAGTTTTGCACATTTTGTGCTCAATTGAAGTCAAAGACAATCTTAGAATCACTTCAAAGACCTATAAAACAGTCGTGTTATTGATAGTCCTCTTCACGACTCGGGCGTATTCGCACTCATTCTGGACATAGTGTTCTGTCTGACAGTTATTGTGTTTGGAATTCCTTTTGTTTAAATCATTGCATTCATCGATGTCTTCATGTCTTACGTTCATGTATTGGCGTTCACTGTAATCCTGTGCCCGACTCCTACTCTCTGTTCCATCTGTTCTATCGTTAAGTATTTTCGAGTAATGATTGTAATCGTTGTTTGACTTCACATGAGATTTGGTATTGTTTTTATCGCTTCTATCGATGTCCAACACCTGGGCGTATGTGAACTCATCCGAATCATCCTTCTCTAAAGAGATATTTGTTACAGGAGTTGACATATTGCTTGACTTGTATGAACTACCAGTGCTGGAACGCGAGGAAAGACGTTTACTGTCCTTATTCTTGAGATGAATTTGGTTTTGAGAGTTTGTGCCAAACATTGACTTCAATACAGACGTCAACTTTGAGACAGTGTGGTTGACGGGTGGAGGGCTCGGACAGAATGGACTCTTTGTTTGTTGGACTTCACTCGACTCAATGGAATGGGTGGTCATATCTCCCGGTTCGTCATAAAGTACTTCTTCGTTATTTTGTTTATAATTCGTATGAAAATCTAAATTATTTTTCAAACCCAACATCTCTTCACGAGAAACAAAGAGTGGTTCCTCTGAATCAGAATTTTTAGATTCTTTGCTCTTTCGCGGAGGCTTTGATATCGGTGGCGATGATCTCGGTTTTGGATCAGATGAACAGATGATTGTATTTGTATTGGAAACAGATGTCACTCGACTTAGTGGTTGCTTCGGAATCATTTGAGGACTCTTTGGTGGTTGAATGGAATGGCGTTTCGATATATCCGGTATTTTAGTCGATGGAAGAAGTGATGAATTGGTCGCCAAATACGTTGACTTTGATGTATAACTTATTGAGAGGGGCGGAGATGTAGATGGAAGGGAAGGGGGTTTTGATTCTTTGCTATTAAATGACTGGTTTGAATGAAACGCCATTTCCTTTGGTAATAGTTTAGGAGTTATATTAATAGCGCCGAGAATTTGGTCGTCATTGAAAGGCTGTGAAGTCTTGAGACTATTGACATGTGTGGCCACCGATTGGAATATAGAGTTCCCATCATTTGTGATAAAACTGAACAGACCGTCACCTGAAGCACATTTACGACCGGCCTCTAAAGAAAAGCCATCTTTCGTACAGCCATAGCGCCTTATATGCCTGTAAGGCCAGGTGAAAACTACTTTCCCATCTTCTGCCAAAGATATGTGAACTGAAGTGACGATCAAAGAGTAGTTGTATTCACAGCCACTTCTAAGTCCACACCGAATAGATGTCTCAGAATCTAATAGTTTTACTCTAAACATATCAATGCAAATATCATTGTATTGTTTGAATGAAAGCCATCAGTGAAGACATACCGATAGACATCGGGTGTGTCCACAGAACAATATAACAGATTATCTTCGCTTTGAAACTCAGATAAAGTATTTAAAGCATTGGTTTTGTTAATGAATTGATTGGCATTAGAATCGACTGAAGGGATGGTGTTATTGTGCATAGGATTGGCCCCAAAGGCAACCATTTGAAGGCAATTAAGCCATTCAGTCATCTCATTGAAAGAGTCGGTAGAGAAGAGATAAGTGCTTTCTTTGGTCCGAATCTAGTTTTATAAGAAAAATATTTATCTCAATAAAAATGAACTAAAAATAAAGTTATATTTTAAGAGTTGTTTAAATAGTTGTGAATTTGAATAATAAATATTCAAACGAAAGAACAATAAAAGTTTGAAACAAATTCAATAGATATGACTGTCTTTGTGTTGGAGTGTTTGGTGAATGCCATCAAAAGAGACAATGGGTTTGAAATGAGAGTAAATAGAAGTACAGCTGAGATGTTGGCAATAATTAGTTGTGAAAAAAGTGGATCTCATTTGTAATTCAAGTGATGTTTCCCATCAAATGTTGGAACAGTTGGTCCAATGATTGCTTGAGAGCACTGGCATAAGTGAGGCATAATTTGTCGTACAGGAAATACCCCCTCATTAGTATGTGGACTGACATAGGATATAATATTTTAATAAAAAAAATTTTGTTCCCACAAATAAAATGCTTTTTATTTCATAATATATTACTCTTCTTTGACTATAACTAATTCTCTGACAATAATCTCAACGAAAAGCTAATTAATCGTTGAAATCGTTGACTCGAATACAACTTATTATGACTTAAGAGCTCTTAAAAGAGAGAGAATATAATCAATGCTTAAAATTCATTTCGCGAAACAATTTCGCAAACATTCAAACCTTTATTGATCTCTAATCTCAACAAACCTTTAAATCATAATTAATAACAAACTCTGGAATGCCTTAATTCAAGAACACGTTCGACAGCATAACAGTACAGATCTGTCAGTCCTTTTAAGGTTGAATATTATTGAGGGCTTAGATACTAATGGGTAGAACAGGTGCGCAAATATTTTCCAAATGCTAATAAATATACAGAATATTCAATTGAATTCAGTTATTGAGTCCAATAACACATTTTTCACATAAGTTTTTGGCCTTAAATCAAATGCCAAAACAATTCGAAAAATTCAAATAAAATAATGAAATAAATAATGAATTCTTACTTCAAATACATTTGACTGTTGTTTCTGTGGTGACGGCGAGACCTTAAGACAGTTGGTCAGTGGTATTATTCGCAGACAGTTATGTTGCTTAAGATATTGGTCTTCGGTGTCAAACACTTCCAGGCGCTGAATGCCCTGACGAGAACTGGTGTATAATATGTAATACTTTTTATTCCATGACTTCTGATCATTGAAAGGAAAACATAAAATACAGAAAAATATACATTTATTTCACGTAAAAAATAAACTTAATTTTCAAACATATTTGCAAACAATAAGTGAACTAATTCTTGTGAAATGACCTAATCTTGTGATACAACTAATTATATGTGAATTGTTTTGAATAAACAATTTTAAAAATAATGAAAAACATTAAAAAATATTAAAAAATAACTTTAATTTTTATTATAATAATTTTTAAAAAAAATTAAAACTATAATTAGATTTATATGAAGTGTTGAATACCTTTTGCTTTAGGAAGCCTTGGGGCGGAACATAAAGACTTCCGGATTTGACCACTTCTTCGACATCCATTGTCTGTATGGTTATATCAATCCAATGCTAATCAATGGTTTGGACACTAAATATAAGCTACAAATCAATTAAATGTGAAAAACCCTGTTATTATCAATTGATAAATCAGGTAATCATTTGAATGCAAAGCAAAACGAGTTTATTATTGAATAAATTGCTGTAAAAAAGTTTTTCATTCAATTGCATAGTATTTTGAGGTCAGATATCGATCAAAAGCAGTGATTATTTGCAAATAATTATGTTTTTCACAAATAATCAAAAACAAATTGAGTGAAAGTTTGCTAAAAACTTTGATTACCTTTTAGTTGAATGGCATTAGTGGACAGGTATTCAACACAATCCCATCACTAGTTGCATGTATTCCTGTAATGTCAGAGAGAATTGAATGAGACGTCGAAAAACATGCAATGTTTGAGAGTTTGGTTTGAAGTCTAAACTAGTTTTGTTCGAAACGATAACAACAAATGCAATGACACGACGGATGCTATGCTTTGCTTACCAATACATACTGTACTGCATTCAACACAGCCCTCAATAGCACAACAGGAATATAATGAAAATGAGAATGAGCAAGGACATTCATTGGGTTTATACGAACTAATGTATGGACAAAATTGCAATTTTATTATTTGATTTTCATTCATTGAATTCAATGTAATATTTATATTGAATTTTGTTTACTATTATATAATAATTGACGAAACCATTGACAGGTTATAAAAAACTCAAGCATTTATTAATACATTAATGACAACACTTACCATGATAATGATCAGCTGTTTTATGTAATCCTCATAAGAATTTTCATTGATTTTCATAATTTCAATAAAAAATTTAATTAAAATCAATATAAAATCAAAATAATTAACTCTTCGGTCAATACATAATAATTATGAAAATATGTATACATTTATAAAAGCACTGAAACTACAATTCAAACACTATTTCAATAAATGTTTTTATTATTATATGATATAATTGTGTTAAATATTGAGTTCAAATTATTTATATTTTTAAGACAATAAAAACTGTTTTGAATTCATTACACAATACTTGAGTCGAGAGATAATAGATTTGAGAATAAAATTCACAAAATATTATAAAAAAGTTTTTAATGCATTTCAAGTGTTGCTATGATTTGCTATTAAGGCAACAGATAATAGGGTGTGATTACGGCATACCTGCATTCAATGGACAATGATATGCAAGGATAAACAGGGGTGTGAATAGAGTTTGCTCTAAAAGTAAGTCAAAAATCGCCTGCTTTTTCATATCAAACATTTTCCCCAAATCTTGGTCTCAATTCATCAAAATTCTAAACATTTTTTACTACAAATAACATTCAATGAAAGTTAGTTCATTAGCGCCAGTATATAATACTGTGCTTTTATAGTGACAACTTGTGAGCACTTATACCAACAGTTACTTTGATTTTAATCAAATATTATTTATTATATAATTTTTATAAAAAAATAATTAAATATAATTTAGAAAATGTTTGAAAATATTTAAAAAATAAATTGAAATAAAATATTGTTTTCATTTTTTGTGATTTCTTTGTGATTCGGATTCAGATTTGATGTCATCTTTTTGATCTGACATCACTTTGCTGTAATTGGCGATCGAAGGGTTGGCTATTTTGAGGGTGAGATTCAGTGTTGAATCGATTTTTCCATACCTTGGATCTATTGGCGCATCATTTTTGGATAAAGAGTTTTCAGACGTTTTCTTACTGTTCACACATTTTATAATCCAAACACTTATTGCAATTATTGCCACCAATAGGAATAGGAGAACAACTCCACCGATGATGAAGTAGTGAACATTAGATGCTATTTTACAACAACATTAAAGTTTTCATTTCAACAAACCAAGCAATACCATCTGATCCTGGTGATTCTCCTTTGGAACCGGATGTGTCATTGAATTGTCTTTGATTTGAATTGTCAGTCGAATCGATGTCTGAATCGGTTCCAATCGAATCATTTGTTGTGATTTGTCTTTGATGACAACCAAACAGTTTGGTTAGACTTTGTTTATTGCACTGAAGACACAAATAGTGTTCAATTGAAACCAATGTCAAAGAGAAGTGAATTTCACTTCAATACAAACCGTCAAATTCAGAGCCTTTCTATCGATAACTACTTTACAAAATTCCTGTTTTCCTATTGCAAACACTATATGAGAGATGGGATAATATACCAGTGCTCGTATAGTGTCCAATACATTGTCAATGGATTCCTTTCTAACTGTCATCCAATACTTCAGTTCCCAAGTCTTGCGATCAAAATAACTCAAACGATTTGTTCCTAACTCTGAAGAACAACTAAAATTGTATTTCGCAAAATACTGATCTTCTTTGGCCCAGAGAATGGCACATCTGGTCTCGGATGTGACCAAAAGGTCATTATCGTACATATTGTCCCAAATCCTCAAATGTTCTTTAGTTCCATCTTTTGTTCCCAATTGAGTGATGGCTCGAATGGGTCGAAAAAGGCTATAATTTGACCAAATTGTTGAGAAAAGTCTTGATTTGTCCTCAAGAATATTAAAGACATTGTCTTTGAAGTGAACCTTATATCTGAACAATTTGTTTGACTGAAACAACACTTCAATCAATGGGTCTGTCATTCAATACCTGTTCTTAACTTACTTTTAACATAAACATCTCTCCCACAGAAGGACTATCCCTATCGAACCCGGAGTTGATCCAAACGGCCTCCAAATCATACAAACTCTCGTCGTTTAAAAACCATTCCGATATGAGTCGTCGTTGGCTGAGATCAGATGTCTTGGTGTCTAATATCCAGAAGTAATGTCCTTTGAATACAAGCATAAAGTCTTTGTCAGACACTCTGACCGCAGAATCGATGGACGGGTTGTCGCATAAGTTGATCAAAGTTTCAGAAGTGGTTTCAAGCGATTGATTTTTGACAACATTATGAAGAAAACTAAATATTAAGACAAAAACAACTAATTTTTTAATCAATGACATTGTCTTGGAATCAGTTTATGGCCAAATGTGGTATAAATTGGGAATAAGAGGACTATAAAGAAGACAATGAATTACGAATTGATTGTTAAAAACGCGAGAAATTCAAAAATAATGTTTAATTTCATTACATTTCGTGATTAAAAGTATTGTTAAAAATTCTTTTTACAACTTTTGGTCGAAAATGTTAGGTTTGGAGCACTGGTAGGTATGGCATAAAATGATGAAAAGTGTTTGAAAAATGCGCTCAACTTTTGGATGAATGAGTTTAGCGTTGAGTGAATGCCAACCAATAGGAGTGAAAAGCGGTATATGTTTTGTAACACATTTTAGGTGTGTTTTCAGTCACACATTTGGACATCGATTGAGTCTATTATCACATCGTTTGACACATTCCTCAGTCATGTCTTTACGCGAAGAGTTGCCCTATCGTTGTGAGTATGCGAAGAGTGGTCGGGCAGGTTGTAAGGGGTGCAAAGAGACCATCGCTAAGGACTCGATAAGGCTGGCAGTTATGGTTCAGTCGCCCTTCTTCGACGGCAAACAACCCAATTGGTATCACTTCCAGTGCTTCTTCCAGAGGTATAGACCCAAAGTCGAAGACATCGCCCATTACGCCAGCCTTAGACATGAAGACCAAAAGCTGGTCAACGAAGCCATCGAACAGTCGAGCGGAACAAATGCCGGGCCATCGGATGGCGCGAAGAAGAAGAAGCCGAAGAAGAAGAAGGCGGATGACAGCAATGGATCCGATTCGACGGTTATGTCCGACTTTAAGGTCGAATATGCGAGAACAAATCGATCCAAATGTCGATTATGTGAGAAGACTATCATTAAAGACACGGTTCGTATCAGTCGTTTAGATCGAGACTCAGAGGACGCCCGAAGGTATGGACCTCTCGATCGATGGTTTCACGTCGAGTGCTTTGTCAGCGCCAGAGATAGTCTCGAGTTCTTTGCCTCAGCAAAAGAGCTGCCATTTTTTGGCGACTTAGAAGAAGACGATCAAAAAGACCTTAAAAAGAGAATACCGGCGAAGAAGAGACCGGAGAACAGTTCGGTCGACGGTCCCAACGAAGGAAATCCATCGCCGCCTAAGAAGTCGAAATTGAGTGCTAAAGAAGACAAGGCATTGAAGTCACAATCGGATCTAATCTTCAAATATCAGGAATTGTTGCAGAAAATGAAAAAACAAGATTTGGTTGAACTCATGAATCACAATAAGATTGCGATTCCAGAGGCGATGGCATCCAAATTGGAACGACTGTCCGATGCCATGAGTTTTGGACTTCTGGAGAAGTGTCCCGAATGTAAGAAAGGACAACTTGTCTTCAGGACATCCGGTTATATCTGTACCGGAAATATCACTGAATGGTCTAAATGTGAATACGAGACAACAGATAACCCCAAACGAAAGCCATTCAAAGTTCCCAAAGATTTGGTCGAAAAATACGATTTCCTCAGCGAATACAAATTCAAACCTCGGGACAGGATCTATAACCCTGTCCTTCAACAGGCAGTTAAGAATTCAATGTCCATTCCATCGACTTCTACTTCAGTCGCTGTTGTACCAAAAGCCGAAGGAAATGGTGCGAGTCTTCCGGCGCTCAACGGATATAACATAAGTTTAATCGGAAAAACCAAAACAACAAAAACCAAACTCAAGTCACGTCTCAAAACATTGGGCGCAAATCTGGTCGACAGTACCGACAGAACCACTCTTTGTATTATTTCAACGAAGAATGAATTTGAGAAACAAAGCGAACGAATACTTGAAGCCAAAGAACTGTTAGTTCCTATTGTAAGCGAAGATATATTGGATGCCATCGAAAGCGGTTCGAATGCCATTCAAGCCATGAGTTTGAATCGTTTGGACGACTTTGAGGTCGACGTCGAGAAGTTGTTTACGAATCTTAACGTAAAGGAGAGAATAAAGTCTGCCTTCAAATCAGGCTCTGGTTCTGGATCTGGTAATTGACTTATAATAGCATAATATGACTTGATTTCTGTCTGACCCGGGAGTCGATGCCTCACCAAAATGTTAATACAATTTTGTGGTCACAAACCTCCCAATAATATGTGACAGACATCTGATGGCAATACGAAAGCGTCGATCAATTCGATACTCGACTATTGCTGTCGGTATTGATGTCTGTCTTCCTTACGATGAGCTCAACTCTTGAGACACGTGTTGAGTACGGATACGAGGAATACATTTAACCATTACTTCACTCAAAGCTTATATTCATTTGAAGTAATTAATTGAAAATTCAATTTCAGGTCGTTTTGAGTCCAAGAGCGGAAAGCAGAAAATGATATTAAAGGACGGGTATGCTGTGGACCCCGAGTGCGAGGTCGCGGATGTGACCCATATCTACAAACAAGGGGAAGACGTCTTCAATGTAGTCCTAAGTAAAGTTGATTTGACAGCTAATAAGAACTCATACTATAAGCTCCAAGTGCTCGAACACGACTCTAAGGCCAACAAATTCTTTGTGTTCCGTTCGTGGGGTAGAGTCGGGACAACCATTGGTGGACAGTCTTTGGAAAAGTTTAGTGACGTTTCCGATGCTATCAATCACTTCATTGATCTCTATTCCGAGCGAACAAACAATGATTGGAATAAACGAAAAAAATTCAAAAAACATCCCAATTGTTACTATCCGGTGGACATCGACTTCGGTGGCGACCAAACGGAACAAATAGCAAATCTTAAGGAGAAGTCGTCCACTCTTCCAGAGTCTGTCCAGGAATTGATTCGTCAGTTCTTCGACGTAAACAAAATGAAGGAACAAATGCTTGAATTCGAGTTAGATCTCGAAAAGATGCCTTTGGGAAAGATCTCGAAGAAACAGATATTAGAAGCCTGTTCTGTCCTCAAGGAATTGAGTCTTTTGATTGATACCAAACCCACGACTGCCACCAAATCCACGACTGCCACCAAATCCACGACTGCCACCAAATCCACGACTTCCACCAAATCCACGACTACCACCAAATTGAAAGATTCGACGAATCGTTTCTATACTTTAATACCCCATAACTTCGGCACTAATCGACCGCCACTTATAGACAATGAGGTCATGATTAAGGAAAAGATGGATATATTGGAAGCGCTTCTGGATATTGAAATGGCGTATGAAATGATTACATCCACTGATGAGAGCACAGAAAATATGACTTCAATTGATAAATATTACCACAAATTGAACACAAAGATCGAACCCATGGATAAAGAAGAGATGGAATTCTCTATAATAGAGACGTACGTGAAGAACACTCACGGATCGACCCATCACTTCAGTCTCGATATCATCGATGTCTTCAAAGTGGAACGCAATGGAGAGACCGATCGGTACAAGAAATTCAAACAAATGGACAATCGATTGCTGTTATGGCACGGGTCGAGGGTTACCAACTTTGCTGGCATTTTATCACAGGGTCTGCGCATAGCACCCCCTGAAGCACCCGTCACGGGCTATATGTTCGGAAAGGGTGTATATTTTGCTGATATGGTGACGAAGAGCGCCGGCTATTGTCATCATCACTCGAATAAAAACACTGGATATCTATTGCTGTGTGAAGTGGCCGTCGGACAGACGTAAGGCATTGGATGTTTCACTCAGTTATGTATTAAATTGTTCTCTGTTTTGTCTTTAGTTGGGATCTAATGAATGCAAAAGACGTTACGCTAAAGAAGTTACCGAAAGACAAACACTGTGTTAAAGGCGTCGGACTAACACAACCCGATCCCAATGAGTGCCACATATTTCCCGATGGAGTGAAAGTGCCTTTTGGTAAAGGAGTTGAGGTTAAGGACAAGAATCCGACGCTTCTTTACAACGAATACATTGTTTATGACACAAATCAGATTCAGATGAAGTATTTGATTAAATGTCAATTCAAAAGTCAATCCCTTTTCTGAACTGCTATTATGTTTGGCTTTAATCACATTTGAATTCAATCATTGGTTATATTTTTGCTGAAATTCTCTATTCTTTTAATTAATAAACGAATGTTTGAATTCATTAACAGATTGTTATGAAACCCAATAATATTTAACTTTCGATTCTTGTAATAATTTTAATAATTCTTTCAATTCTTTTGATCAAAAATGTTTTATCTTTTGAAATCACAGTTGATTTTAATGCTTATCTAAAATGCTTTTCATGTAATGAATAAATATTTTCATATTCTGTTGAAATGTTTGTGATTTGAATAAAATTTTAAGTTTTTATAAATATATTTAAAGTTTAATCATTTTCTTAACGAAAGTCTATCTTATATTCAATTTAAGAACAGAATTAAAAATTAAATTTTAATTCAAATATAAATCCATTTAAATATAAAATCAAAAATTGATTGATTTTGTGATAAAGACTAAAATGATATGAATTTAAGTTTAAATTTGGTTACATTTTGACAGATATTCTCCATATCATTGCATTGTATTCCATGTCATACAGTAATTGAATGTCTTATTGAGTCTTCACTCAAACACTATCCCATTGTCTGAGATATTACTGAAAAAGCAATTAATTGTTTCCTTTGAGAACTCACTTCAAACGTAAGAGAGATGTCATAAACAGAAGTGATTTGAAACAAAAAGTGAATGAATGATCGAATGAGGGTTTGGTTGTAAGACAAGAGCGTTGACACCGTTATGGACAGACATCTGGGAATTGCATTACTTTTCGAATCAGTTCATCAAAACTTTATGATTTCGTGCAGACATACCATTCCCTATGAAAACAATTATTGACATAATATTGATATTATAGTTCATTCTGTGAAGGACTGATAGGTCTGTCCATCAGGTCTGTTGAAGATTGAAGAATACGATAACTGAAGACATTTATGACTTTTTTTGTTAATGCAAAGAAGTTGAGACGAAAGCACAGATGACCAGAATTGAAGGTACATTACCGGCAGGTGTGGACAACAAGCGAACAAAAGCATTGCCAACACTAGTGTCGATTGAATACACTTTCAGTGATTGACGAAAACAATCATAACTTTCAGAAAGTGTTTATAAATTGCATTCATTTATATCTATTATAATAACAGTTATTCTTTATGTGAATTTTCGCTAAAAATATTACATTTCTATTTGCGATTCGACCGTTTCATAATGATTACGGTGAGGTACCGGTGCTGTACCAGTGCTGTGCTGTGCTCTTTGTATGATAATAGGTGTGTGCCTTCATTGCAAAAAGTGATTTGCAATCAGAGATCACGGCTTGTATTGACTCAAACATAACATACGATATTATCGTCTAATTGATAAATGATATGATATTTATTCACCCCATCTTTCACAGTACAATCTCCATGAGCTCTACTGTCCGTCCACTCTATGCAAAGCACCCCTTATTATAATATTGCTATTTATCATTTGAAGAGCAAAAACCATTCGCTGATAACGACTATAAGAACAAAAGTCTACTTCTAATCACTATTATGTAAAGCATGTTATATACCATTGACTCCAATGACTCTTATCTGCATAAACAGAGAGTCATATTAAATGCAAATGAAGTCTATTTGACAATACATTCTCTCTTCTATTATCTCATTATATCTGAATTTAAATGAGATTTAAGGATTAATTCACGTAATAGTGGGCGAAGTTTTGCTATACATTCCATAAATATAGTAAAGATTATTAACTTTTATTCAAAATTTCAAAAAACATTTGCTTTAAATATTTGTATTAGTCATAGAAACATGAATTCCCGACTCATTTATATCCAGACAGATATTAGTCATTAATAGTTAATGTAATTAAAAAGGGATTACATGTTATGTAGGGATGAATGAGTGGTTCGAAAGCAAATTAATAGAGTTTTTAATAAATGCAATCAATTATTGTATAAAATAATGAACTCAAAAATATTCGATGATTTGTTTCTCTCGTCTCAAGTGCTCTAAAGTTTTTTATGCCCTTTATTTTGGGTGTGATTTGAAAACGGGCTGAAAAATCACGACTTGAAGAGAGGAATAGACTCTAAACTGTGTTGTTCTTCCGAAGACAACCACACCTTTTATCACATCCATAGTCCACAGCACCTGTAGTTCTAGCAGTATATCACATCTAATGGGTTATCGAATCACTAAACCAAATGGTCTGACATTGAAAAGAGTCATAAATATTGTGTAGTTTTTCATTAATATTAGACAAAACTTATATCACATTAACTTTAATTACTATTAGAGCTGTTATTTTAGATAATAAAAAATAGTCAAATCGTTTTGTGTGTGAACTCGAGATTCAAAAACCAAACTCTATTTACTAATGGATTGAGAGTTTGCACTAAATTATACATTACTTCATATATAATAATATCTGTAATTTAGGAGAAAATACTGCAAATGAGTGGACAAACAAATCATATTCTGATGACTAAAGGGATAGTATTCTCGGGTTTAAGGGGAATATAGTGTGAATACATTCACTTCTAGCTTAGAACAGTTCTAGGATATTCTTGTTGCAGTATTATGTAATAGGAGTGAATGGTATGAATATTTGAGAAGCCTTTCCTCTAATACTTAATGATTGATAGAAATGTAAATTATTTTTCCATTCATTTGTTTTGTGCGAAAGAGTTCTCAAAGCGTGAAAAATAACTCAAATATTTTCAGTAATTGAATCCAAAAATAACTAAAATATTTTCATTTCATTTTCACACACATATCATATACTTATACTGAAGAGACAACTGTGCTGTCAGTAGTTGGAAGACATGACTTTCTAACCGGCAATAAATAGATATGATTTAATGATTGCTTTCTCTATGAACACAATTGAAGGCAAATCTGATTAACAAAAAACGAAAAAATATAATAAAGTGAAAGCAAAAGCAAAAGCGAATCTAATGAGCGAATAATGTTATTGTCGGCCAATATCTGCACATAATATCAGACAGTTTTCAACAGACAAGTCATTGAACACATGTTATAATAGGAAACACATATTGAAGGTATGGTAGGTATGGGCGCAACGCTTGGCTAAATCAGTGTCTCCACATTCTGAGTCCATCTTCAAAATCACTTCAATATGTATTGTATTCATAAGGGTCTAAATTAAGGATATCAGTGCTGTCTCTCTGACTCTGTTCGCAATTCGCGGCACTCTATTATAATGGTTAAATTGGTGCCATCAGAACGCCATCAGAACGCCATATACCCCATCGTCCACCTGTTGTCTGTGCTCAATGTATGGCACATACTATACATCTTGCAGTTGACTCCCAATGACAATATAATAGCCGATGCGATCACTCAACCAATTATTTGAATGCCTTTGACATAAAACTTAAACATTTGAGGTCTTTGTAGTTCTCAAACAAAGCATTCAAATCGACTTTAAATAATAAATTCAAATAAATTTAATTTTCAAATCATTTTTATTAGTCATAAAATTTGTCCTTTAATTGCATTTCTGTTTTGTATTTGACTTCAAGTCATAAACACTTTTTGAATATAAATTATTTTCAATTTTCTAATTATATATAAATTATATTCAGAGAGAAATTGTTTTTATTTAAGAATATATTGTATTTCACTAATTGTTTGTTGAATGCAATCAAAAGAATATATTTTGAAGTTTAATATAATTTGAAAATATATTAGTTTAGAAAATGATATCAAAATGTTATAAAGTTTTTTAATTAATTACTTTTCATTAGTCTTTCGATTGGTTTTCAAATGCAATTCATTTTTGATAACAGAAATAAACATATTTTTAGACATAATATCATTTATAACTAAAGTAAGACTTTATTGTCATTAGAGATCTGTATAACAAATAAGATTATAATAATAATAATAATTAAAATATTGTTTAATTATTTGTTTGTTATTTTTTGTGAATAGCAGTGAAAAGTTTTATGGATTGGCTTTTATTTTATGGGTTCACTAAACACAAGAATTGCCGCAAAATTCTGTTCAAACAAAACAAAATATAATAAAATATTTCATAATTCCTTTTGTTGTGATAAATATTTTTGGCATTAATTCATAAAATAATAAATAATTATATATAATATAAAGTGAAAAATCCATTCTTTAGTGAGAAGTCATTTTGAAAGCAATATTTTTACATAAAGTCGTCGACAAAAACAATCAAAAAAAGTTGGTTCAGCTGTAAGTCTGTAGACATTATAACACATTATTTTAAAAAACAAAACATTTTTCGCTAAAAACGTCACTGAATATAATGTTGGAATTGTTAATAGTGGACAAATAGACAATCATTTTATGCTAACTTTCCCCTAAACACAGGTAAATTTGTCCTAGCTTAAACAACAATTGATGCTCTGTCTGAATAAATAGCTGTAAGACCGATGAGAGCAGAGGACAGGCGGGTCTTTAAGCTATTTATTTTGTGCTAAAGTTCTGCAAACAGTTTCACAATAGACTATAAAACATATTATAGTCATATAAACACAACTAATAGTAAATCCATTAATAAATTCAATACAGAAATTGAAATGCAATTCAATGCACAAAAGAGACAAAATATAAATATAGAGTACTTTAACAAATTGAAAGTCATGAGGAAAGGTATGCTAACATCATTCACACCGAACTCATGTGTTTCAATCCATTATCAGTATTTGATGAGGTTTTGTATGACTTTTATATCTGTTTTTTTTTTATTAAAAAAACCCTTAAAACTTGATTTCATTTAAATCATTGTTAAAATTGAAAACTTTATCTCACTTTACCTCCGGGTCGTTAAACTTATTCTTGTGAACATTAGACTAAAATTGCATTAAAACTAATTTGTTGTCAATTTTATTAATATATTTATAACAATTATATTGAAATTCATTGAATGAAAATCTAAAGCAATTTATTTTATATTAATATAAGAATGACTGAAATATCACTTTCTTTGCTTTAAAGTCAATATACATGAAATGAATTCAAAACCAATTGAAAGATAAAACACAATTAACTCAATTAATTAAGATTAAGGCAATCATGAAATTAAAGCCAAGCCATGATTGGTGTCGAGTCGACGGCATTACAGATATTTATCTGTAATTTTTTGTCCAATTCTTCAAATGATTAATGATTTCAAAATTGTTATATTATTTATAAATCAAATGCTATTACAAATGATATCAAACATCAATTCACACACTATTTGATACAAATTATAAGCTTTTTTCGACGTTAAACAAATTTAATGGACATTAATTGTATGGACAAAGAATGCGTAATTATCATGACCAGGGTCATCCATACAGGCAATCCATGAAGGGGTGAATGTTTTTCTCTTGAAATAAGGGGTTTGTATTTGAGAACAAATTAAGACAATTTCAATTTAATTGCATTCATGGACTCAACCTTTGTTTGAGATATTGTGTTTGTGCACAACTTTTTAGCGAAAGGTCTTTTATAATTTGAACACTTGGATACCCCTGATTAGAATTACATTATATTTCAGTTAACTTTAAATAATATTGAATTTATATCAAAATTAAATGCAAAAAACTTTTGAACTTTATCTGAATTTATTGAATAAACAAAATATTGAATATAATAAATATTATTAGTTTTAATCATATTTTAAGAATTTTTATTTTAATGATTTGTCTTCAAAAATGACTTTTTTAAGAATTTTGTTTTAAACAAAATATTTTTGTATTTCTTTTCATAAAAACTAATCATTGATTATAATAATTAAATTTTAAAATTAGATATTTTTTATTTCGATTTTTAAGACAATAATCTCTGATTGCATTCAATCTAATGAGGATTTTTATTTTTCTATTTTCTCTACCTTTCCTTCCAGGCCTTTAATGCTTGTGGTGTTCATTAACACAAATTTAATTATAAATTCATTGATAATAATTGCGGAAAAACTAAAGAGTTTTTACCACTCAATGAGAAAAAGATGTAAATGTGATGAAAATGCAATGAAAAGTTCAAAAAACTTTTATTTTGTAATGAAATAAGTTTCAAAAAACTAGTTATTCAGCCAATGAATAGGTTTTTGCTTTTAATTATTGTTTATTAAAACCAAAAAAACAATTTGTGAATAACTAATGGCCAACTGTTGGGCACAAACCCCTACAACCTTATTATGTATGCCGACAGCACGTGTAGGCCGTGTAGGCCCACAATTGAGCCTTATTTTCATTCATGTTTTCGCATTAAAAAACAAAGACTCAAAAGATATGCGAAAAGTTTTTTTAGACATTACTCGAAACGCCAGGTGTTGTCGTGTCGTGAGCACTGGTCACAAATGTACTCTCACTATTGATTATCAAATATTTCAAACAAAATTTTTGGTTATTGTTTTGACAATAGACTCAACTCTTTAATACATTTGTTATGCCAGCCCTAAGATAGACAGCACCTGGTCTTAAATCGCATACACCGTATAAAACAAGTTTTGAAATATTTGTGTTTTGTTTATTGATTCATAACTGATAGCAAAAATCACTTTCTATTCAATGATATTGTTTTTTATATGTCTTCTACACATGAAATGCTCTCAAATATGTTCACAACAGCAATAGATTCGCGATATTTGTCAACACATTGTATTTTCAATACAATTCTGTTATTCATTTTCATCGACTTTTGACATAAAAAATCCATAAAAAAACATGAATTGTTGAAAGTTTGAAATGTTTTGCGAAAATGAAATATTAATATAAATTCAATTATTTTTAAATAAAGAAATTTTTAAAGAAAAACTGATTGAATTGAATGAAGAAAAAAGTTTTTTGTTTAGAACTTTTTTTTTGAAGGGAAAGCCTTGACCTTAACATACTAGACAATCTGACCTTGCACACTAATCAAGATTACAAAAAGCAATTAAAATTTATCGAATCAATTAAATCAATCAAAATATGTATTTATTTTTGAAGATTTTAAAAATGATATTTAATTTAATTTAAATTCATATCGTTTTGTATTTAATGAGATCTCAAATAAATTATATTTTGTAATCAATTTTAATTTTATTATATTTTTTAAACAAGAAAAAAGTTTTATTAAATTCATTGATCAAAACATAGAAATGTTTTTAAAAAAAATTATATAATCAATGATTACTACTATTAAAAAATAAAACCAAATGTTAATAATTCTTAAGTGAATAGAAGCGCAAATGTAATGAAAATGCATTTATCGCTCAATTCATGCAATCTTTAATTAAAAATAAGTTTTGCACGAATTTATCGAAACAGCGATTCATTAAATTTATAGTCGAGTTGTCATGAAATGCTTTTTTGAAAATATATTTGTTTTACTTATTCTCTATTTCTTGTTATTCTCTTTCACTCTTCACTCCATATATAATGGTTTTGTCTTTAATCAAATTTTTATATTTAATGACAGATCAGATGACATGAATTGTCAGTTATCGCACAAATTTCAAAACAGATCTCTCTTTGCCCTCACTTTCAGACAAATGTAATAAGTTTTGGATTTTATTAAAAAATTATACCTAAATGTATGGATAGATTTCATTCTGTGAGTCCATACACACCGAGTGTGGGGACCCCTAAGGGCTCATAAATGGTGTGAGGACTGGAGGGCTATGATTGAGGAGAACGTTGTCAACTGATGGGTTGGTTGGGCGAAGACGACGGAGAACTGTTAGAGACAGAAGAATATGTTCGGCTCATTGTATTGCAAGCCATACAAACCACTTGTGTTTGCGTTAAATATAGAATAACAAATGCATTGTACTATAAGTGCGGTTCTGATGGCTATTATTCCGATTAAAAGCAAATATATTTGTATTTTTCAATGCAATCATTTCTCATATGAATTATTATTATTTCATTCTTTGCTTTAAAACTGTTTGCATTGAATTGAAAATGAATTTAAACTTTTATTTCACATATAATACCATAGAAAGCAATAATGACTGGCATTTAGAAAGTCTTTTATATATATTTATTATTATAAATACAAACAAATAATCGACAAAACAGTTGTAAACTTTTATTTAATATATACTTTACAACCAATTGGTCGATAGGTTTGATTCAAATCGTTTCAATGAATCGTCGCTTGAATTTGTCTGCAATTATGGATGAAATACACAAAAGACATGTAATGACAGCTGAGTTATGGATGCAATCGTTGCCGAAAAAATGAATTTATATTTTTCATTATTCAAATGATCTATGAATGTGTGAATCAATCATTCAAAGGAACACCTGTTTCGACATCAATACCCAGACTCAAATTAATCGATTTCTAATGAATATATTTATTATTCATAATTTTATTGATTTTGTTTGAAATTTAATTTTTGAAAAACTTTATTCAAGATATGTATTAATCATATGTTTATTCATAAGTTTATTAGCGATAAAATCGGAGTTAGACAAAGGAAATGTTGGTTTTAAAGCACCGGCATCACAATGTGCTCTGTGGTCAATTGAGACCCTATTCCCTCCTCTTCTTTGAAATAAAGTTGGGATCAATTGAATGGTCATAAAAGCAAAAGAGCAAAAGAAAATGAGACAAAAGAAGTGATTGAATGCCAACGGAAATCATAGAAACTTTTCTAACATTTGGACAGTTATTCTGAAGCGAAGTCTCATCAAAATTGCTCTAATATTAAGCATTGATTCGTGTTTTGCAGTATTTTCTCTCAAGACTGTCTCTGATGTCTCGACGACAACGCGTGTGAATCGTATGCCAACTCTTCTGACGGATATATTATCTTATATACAGTTGTAGTGAATATCCAAACACACACTCATCGAGTCATTGGTTGTTATGTGAAAAGCAATCATTTTCTGAAAGTTGAGTCAATTCTAATATCCGCCGATTATTATTAAAATCTATTAATAGATAAAAATGTTTACATTAAATGCAAAACACATTCTTTAAAATTGCTTTTTATATATCACTTTATATCATATAATAAACGAATATATATTTTATTCTTTATTTTATTTTTAAATTCTTCAAATGAATGTTAAAACTCGAGAGTTATCTCAAATTAAAACATAATTTATTTAATTATAATTTTATGAATAATAATAATATTGTTTTAATCGGTGGCTATAAATGTGAATAATATGTGTCCAACGAATAGAAATATAAATAATGTTTTTAAAATGAGATGTTTTTTGACTCATGAATTTCATAGCAATTAATGACTGAAAAACTAATAACAATAATATGAATGAGAGAAATAAAAATCAAAATCAAAAACTCATATAATTATTGTGATTATTAATGACTGAGTTTTTCTGTATGACAATGAAAATGAGAGACTGAGAGCACAACCCATTTTTGGCCACAATATGTGCCTTATATTTGCAATGAAAGCATTTTTAATGTACAAAAGAAATATCCGAAATCATTATCACGTAATAAACGTATTAATTCACACTTGCATTGAATTAACCGACAATTTATTGCATTTTCTCTCCCTTTCCAAACCATATATTCAAAACTTCAAACCTTTTCACCAAATATATTGCTTTTGAGTCTATTATAAAAATCGTATTTTAATATGAAATCAATAATTTATGTCGACTTTAATCACCACATAATGAAGGCGTTGAAAGACATAAAAATATATAAATCATAAGAATTTTCAAATATAATTATAATAATAAAAATACGTTAAATATGACAAATATAAGCCCTTTTGAGACTTGAAATTATCATAATTTTCATATATATTGACAACAAAAACGATGAAAATTTATTAACAGATATTTTAAAGTTTTTCAATAATTTTTGACAGGATATGAAATGTAATAAATATTATAAATTTATTTTTAAAGTAAACATAAAATTGATTTAAGATTTTGATTGATCTATAAAACAATTGCCACAAAAATTCGTTTGCAATTTCATTACAATTGAAATCAAAAAGTAATGCAAAAAACATTTTAAGTGTAAATCATATCTAAAATAATATATTCGCGAAAATGTTTTCAATAAAAATAGTTTTCAAATGATATTAATGTCTAAACAAAATCATGAGTCAGTCTGTGATTGAAAGCCATTTCATTCGTAAGGAATTTCAAAGAATAAAATGACATAACATTTGAGTTGACTTTCAATGGATTATAATTACATTCATTGAAACATTTACGGCATTTAAGACTAAACTGTTGTATCGGTGGCTAAATGTGTCACTCATTCTCACTATTAATGTCTCTCAAAAATAACAAATAAATCATTGCTTAACTAAAGAAATATTTTGTTAATATCAATAAAAAGCTTTATTTTATTAGAATTTCGACAATAAGACAAACTGTTGGAAAGAAGACATAATTTTGAAATATTTTTACATAAAATATAAACAACAAAAATATTTATATATTCTTCCGGTTCTAAAATATTCGCATAAATCGCATAAAATATATTATTTCAACGATTTTAAATGAATTTTTTTGACAGTTTATGGCAAAGAAAATATAAAAATTACACTAAAATATTGAAATATTAACGCAATTATTAGAGAATATTAGAGAAAAATATTTAAAATTCCTTTTGTTTGTTATAATAAAATAATTGATATATTATAGCACCAGTGCTTTGAATGAGTGCCAGTGCTCTGACCCTCATATAAACCATACAATTAGTTCATAACTACTTAAATATTATATAAGTTTATCAAAATTCTAACTAATTTTGCGAACAGCACTTGTATGCAAGTGCTCTCAAAGAGACTATAAACATAAAAGTAGTGTTTTATAACAAAATCTATTATTCATTTAAAAGTATAAGCAATTAATCAATTAAAAAATGATTCACAACTTGGGATAGGATTAAAGAAGTCGAGAAAAGTTTGTTTTCTCACAATTAATACAATTTTGAGACACAATTGAATCAGTTTTTTATATTTCATTCATTATATTTGATTATAAAATACATTTCATATCATATAATATGATTCATATTTGAGATAATATTATGAATTCACGAATGCATTCATTAAATGATTTCAAGTCAAAAACTTAGTAATAATTTGATAAATCATTTCCTGATTATGAAATATATGAACAAATTTTTAATTATGAAAATCTTTTAAAATAATATATGAAATTAAAGTCAAATTTGATGTCAACTTAGCGTACAATCCGTTCATTAAATAAAACGATTCATTATTTTGTTGTTTGTTATACAAAACCATAATTTGAGTGATAGATGACTTCACACATCAAACAATTGCGGAAATAATTGATTGAATTCATTATTAATTAATATAAATTTGTGTATATTTTTAACGAATCATTTCATTCATGCATTCATTTGAAACATTTGAATGACATTGAAATGAATGCAAAAATATATCAAATTTAAAAAATATTTCAAAATTAAATGCGATATTAGATTCCAAAGATATTTGGTCCAACTTTTGTGCTAGAACATACTATAATATCTTTGTCAAAGTGAACAAGGTTTACACATGATCTTGCACAATACTTTTCAAAAGTCCGAACGTTTTAGACTTGTGTTAATTATATGTTTTCATCGTTATTGCAGAATAACTTATATTCTAAGCAATGTCTTTCGTCCTAACTCTTTGGTGAGCATTTGTATTCCAGTCCCCTACCTGTCCCTTACCTGTTCCCTACCAGTTAAAAATTTGATAAAAATTCTTATAAATTTGATCGTATCTGCAATTGTGGGAACAAATTATTTATAAAGAACTGCTTGTAATGAACACAAGTATAAGAATCTCATGAAATGTCCAAATATTGGCTTAATTTATATCTACTGTCGGATCTCCATATAGTGAACGAGCAAATGCATTGAAAAAGCGTTCACTAATCAGAGAGTTCACTATAGAGA